>JBAMBQ010003505.1:0-28960 GCA_037044495.1 Stegana nigrithorax
TAGTAAATTGTCTAGTGAATGTCAAATTATTAAAAACGATTGGGAGTTTTATCGTTAATCGCTGATCACCAATTTGAATAATCGACTTGTAGGCACAATCGCTAAATACTAAATAATCGTAATTTTTTTTTATTTGCTAATAATAAAACAGTTCAACAATATTTTTCCCTTTGCAAAAGCACTTAGGAAACTAAAAAAAATAAACAAAGTAGAAGCAATCCAATTGGGTTTTATTCTATGCCGGAATAGTACTAATATACATACATATGCAGCTAATATTTTGGAATGCAAAGAATACAACGGCTCCATTTGGCAAGCTCGGTTGTGCGATTCTCAAGTACATATTTAAAAAACTGATGTATTCACATGAAACCGTATAAGCAATTTGTAAAAATTTGAGCTTTTTGATTTGTAGTTAAATATTTATATGTACATAATAGAGGTTTGCATGAATACATTCATTAATATTCATTTCTGTATCCCTCTTCGATTTCTATTACAAATAAAAAGCCTACTTACTCTTAATAAAGCGCCCATTGCTCATTTGGGGTTTTCAATTAATTTAGCACAAAAAAAATACACTAAGTAGCCTTTTTTATAATTGAATGTATCCATGAATGAATAGGGAGCCAGAATAGAGTACCAATGAACGTATTCATGCAGATGTCTAGTACATATGTATGTACATATGTCCATACGTCGTTTTACTAAGCGCACTTATCATAAGATATCATCACGTATTTAGTTTACTAAATAAAGTTGATCTTTTGCTTATGTCTGGCAGCCCGCATGTGAGCCAACTTGTGACCTGACGTACGAAAATTCTGTCCACAAATCTCGCATTTAAACGGTCTTGCGCCGGTGTGAACTCGTAGATGTACTTGCAGTGCGGCATGTGAACCATACGTTCTACCGCAGACGCGACATGGAAATGCTTGTGGATTAGGTACGTGTATGCGCATGTGCCTGGTCAATGAGGACTTTAGAGAGAAGCTGATTTTGCACTGGTCACACGTATAAGGCTTAAAACCCGTATGTGTGCTAAGATGACGTTGCAAATCACTTAGCTTGCCAAACATCTTCGAGCAATGAGGGCAGACTTTTTGATGAACAGGCAGTAGTTCAAAGTCAATGTTTGTTTTGCGCACAACTAAATAGTCGGTAGTTACCTCTGAAGCGGGCAGAGGATCACTTGTGTCCACGCTCGCATTAAGCAGTTTCTCTAAATGTGTACGCATATGTCGACGGCAACTATCTTTACGATTGAATATAGTTGCACAATAAACACATTTATATTGGCGTTGGGAGCTGAGTGAAGACAATGTAGTCTTCTGAAGTATAGGTTCGGGCAGTAAAGGTACCAAAGTTTCTAGTTCGTGATCAATAACGCGATCCTTGTTTGCTTCAACGAAGAAAGCATCTGGGTGCTCTACTTTCAAATGAGCCGTCAACAAACCTCGCGATCTGTGCTGTGCTTGGCAGAGAGTGCATTTATATCGGTGGCGGATGTATTCGGTATGCACTTTTTTGTGAATTTTAAGCTGGTTGGCAATCTTAAACTTTTTCGTGCAATGGTTACACCTATATGGTGCCTCTTTCGTGTGCGTGCGTCGGTGTCTAATTAAATCGTATGACTTTTGGAACTCTTTGGTGCAGAACTCACAGGCATAGTAAGACTTGCCTCTGCGAGATACGGTAAAGGTGTTTATGATATTTGCTGTGCCGTCAGGCTGCAGCCTGTCTACAACTTGGCAAGCTCGATAAGATTTCTTCGACGTGGGTTCTTTGTTTGTATCTATGAGCATTTGCAGAGCCGGCTTTGTAAGCTGTGGTGTGGTGCAAAGTAAACCATGCTGAAGTTCTTTTAGCGAATCCAGCACCTGTTGCGCCAGCTTATCGGGATCATCTTTGTTAGAATTGGAAATTTCTTGTGTGTGCTTAGTAGCTACATGCCGCTGGAGTGAGCTTCTCTGGCTGAATTTCCTATGGCACGTCAAGCATTCAAACAGTTTCAGCTTTGAGTGGACAACCTCATGGCGGTGAAGAAATGATGGTTTACTGAAACACTTGCCACAAGTATTACAGCAGTAATTGTTTGAGGCTACATTAGCCGTTTTCCAAGTTGGCACGGACATTAAATAAATTTACTTTATTTCATCTGTTTTATTTATTTTTAACTTTAAGATTTTCTTAATTATTACAGCCGACAACTGAATGCACAAAAAGAAAGAGGAAGCACTTATCAGTAATTGGCAAACGGGATAATAATTTTTATATTTAAGAAAAGATTGTTCTAATCATAAATTTAAGTAAGCTTTATAATACGTATGTGTGTGTATGATACCCATATTTCAGCATTCCAAACTGTATGTTGGGTTGCGTTGGTAACTATTTTTCTGTTGACTCTCTTAAATCGTACACACTTTTTCAGGTAAAATAAATACCCAACATGATATCATGATATGATCAATTTAAAATTTTCCGAAAATGCACAATACAGAATTCCAAATAACAAAAAAAAAAAAAAAACCCATCGATTGAGTGCAGGAAATTAATGCGTTTTACTACTGAAGGAACTTTTTAATGAGAGAGTTATTTGTTATCAAAGAATATGAAGAATATATGTAGAATGATAACCGAAAAAAAATAATAGACGCACTTGGTGTATAAGGATTTTCCACTACCATCTAAACAAACAAATATTTCGATTCAATTAGGGGTTCAATCGAATTTCTGCCAAATTATAGCCACGGGCTAGCAGCATTGAGATGGGAGTACAAAAAACTTATTACCTGCGATAACTTAGTAGTAAAGAAATTTAGTTCTGCTACATGAAGCAAATATTTTCGACCATTACTATGTGTTTATTCATATATGTACATGTGATTTTCTATTAAAAATTCAAACTTATTGTAACATTTATTTGGTTATTGCGTAATCGCATTTTTATTGATATAAAATATTCTCAATTTAGTTAAAATAACAAGGAATATTGACCTTTCAAGGCAACACAATCGTATAAACGTACACATTCTTATAATTTTATATTATAGTTAGTCCCAGCTAGCACTTTTTGAAGTTTCTTATCACATTCATCTCGAAGACGACCGAAAAATACACGAATGTGATTAAAAGTTTCAAAAAATGCTAGCTAGGGTTTTGCAGTATGCAAAAAAACAATTAATTAGAGCATTATTTAGTAAACATTTCAGTTTCAATTCACAATAGCTGCGATATATATATATGTATATATGTATACATGTTTTATTTTAAATAGCATTGGCGACAGTTTAAAAAAAAAGCCGTTGGTAAAATTTAGTTATTCATCGTATCACTTGCTTGTAATTTACTTTAAATAATAAATCTTTTCTTTAATACACACTATTAGTTCACATCCAATATTGTAGCGCAAGTTTTTTTTTTTTTTAAATGCTTAAACGTGATGCATTGACGTAGAGTACAGATTTCATACAAAATGCATTTTCTGATTGGCAATTAATATCTAGGACTAAACACATTTCATACAAACAACTATACAGACTAAAGAAACAACACTAATCTTTTTTTTCGTTTTTGCAGACTATAGACCTAAACCGAAAACAACTATATTATTATATTACTATTGCGTAACTAATTAAACAATTTAATGTATTTAAACATTATTTGTATGTATTTGAGCGCGCTTACAAATGAAATTGAAAGTATGAGCTCATGTTAAGTAATTTATTGTTTTGAATTTTAAGTCTTATTTAATATGAATTGATATTTTCGTGTCGGGTAGTCTAGCAGCCAGCATTTTATATTCGCCGTTAGTCATATCCAGAGTTATAAATAAGAATAAAAAGCCAACAGCTTACTTCCTAGCTCAGTGAGCACTGAGTACAAAACAAACACAAAGTGACCGAAATCAGATGTTACATGCTTAATATAAGCAGTCCCATGTTGTTGTCGCCATGTCAAATTTCGCTTATTCTTGAGAATAGAAGAAGAGGACCTAGAGCCTAGGGCGAATATACTCTTGAAATGTTTCACCATGGGAAATTGCGTTTTCAGGGTTATTGGATTTGTGTTTATCTGTCTCAGTCACGTTCTTCATTATTCTTGAGAACATAAAAGAACATTTTTCGGACATACCGGACCGCACGTCAATTTCTTCACAGACTGAGGACAGACAGAATAGTTTTGACCAGTAATACTCACGTTACTACAGTCAACTTCACTCTGTGAGTAAATTGTGTTCGATTGTATTAGCTGCATTATTATTATTAGCTATTATTATTATGAAACGACGGCTGAATACGTTCGACAATGGAAAGTCATTTTACTTTGAAAAAGGCCTAAGGCCTTCTTAGCAAGAATTTATCTTTTCACTTAACATATGTATGTACGCTTGTATGTTTATTCTAAATAACTAGGAGAGTGTAATACTATCGGATAAAAGCATGTTTGTGCGTGTTTATTTCTGGAGGAGAAATAATAATCTTTTTTTCTTTCTCTTCTTTTTTTTAGTTTAATTCTGCTAATCTAATTTCCTGCTTCTTTGATACATAAATCACTGAAAGATCGTTCGCGTATAAATTGTGGACACTACAATTATTAAGGATTTCATTGTGCGTTAAAATAACTTTTCTTTGTAACCAGTTCTCTAATTCGATACATATCAGATTGCACTATTGCCATTGCATGCATTTCTTTGGTACAGTGGTTTTTTATTTTACAACTCTCATACCTTACACCGCATTGACTTTCTAACTCTGAAAGTCTAACTCTTTACGCACGGACAAATACTCCAGCATCTGCACGGGCACGGGCAGTCTGGCAATATCTACATCCGACACTTGTTGCTGTATAACACGCCGACACAAATCCTGCAGCTTCGGCATATTTAAATATCGGCTAAGCGGATACTTGAGTATCACTGGGAACGGTGGCTGCATTTCGTTGGGCACTTTTACAAAACAAACGAAATTATCGTTTGTGCAACGATGTAAAATATCCTTGATCATTTCAACAATGGAGTTATACTTAAGTTCTTCAAAGTGCCAGAACCCATCGCGATACTCCAAACGATAGTGCAGCGTGACATTTACAATACGAAAACTTAACGTAAATTGCGAATCGCTCGTTTCCGAGTCTCTTACAAGAAAAGAACCTGTCGGCTTGTCCGTTAATTGCTTCTGTGCGTCTCGCCGTGATATTTCGCCCCAATACCAGACTTGTCTAAAAATGAAAATAGAAAATTCGATTAGATTTAATGTCCTTTTTTCAAATCGAAGAAAAAACATACTCTATCATCTCGGAACAAGCCTTGTACATCACAAAATTTGGGCCTTCTTCACGTTCCAGCCATTTTTTAACAATGAATACGTCAAAACCATATGTAAACGGTAGTGAGTATTCGATGCATGCATGAGTGACAAACTCATAGGTTGCATCTGTGGTGCCGCTCCCCAAGCCACCATCATCGTCGTCATTGTTCGTGGAGCGCCATTGGCGCATGGAACTGAGTCGTAATTCCATCTTCTTACGTATGCGTTGGAATATATTTTTCTTCTCCTTACGTTGTTTAACTTGAACCCCACTGTTGCCGCTGCAATCGCCACCACAGTCAACAGCACTACTTGTTGACATTGAAGGTATAGGAACACATTCAACGTTTGTGCGACTGCTTGTGGTTGCCTCTGAAGGTTCGTTGTTGTTGTTGGTGTTTTGAAAACTACCAACTGATGATGTTTGTAAATGTGTACTACAGGTCGCGCTGTCATTCAATGTGCTATCCGATGATTTTTTGCGTCTGGTAAGCGAATGAAACCAACCACGCTTCTCCTTTGTTCCCGTTGTTGTGGAAACTCTGCTTACTTCTTCCCTGCCTGCTGCTCCAGCGCCAGGCTGGTCGCTGCTCGTCTGCATTCTCTGCTGCTACTCGTCGTATCCGCGTTTGAACCCAAGGTGACGATTAACCTTATCACATCACGTCTAATTTCAAATGATGATTAATTCCGACGAGTTTACTACCTTTACTTGCCATCATTTAAAAATAAAATATTATAAAGTGCGGTTGAAAACCTGCGCCTCGCAACAATTGTACGTTCAATAAAAATGTTTTTGTTCAATTTTTAATAACAGGATTTTTGTGCTGTGGGAACTCTACTTGTTTTCAAAAACACTAAAAGCAGTAATGAACAACGTTAAACGTAATTTGCCTGCACGTAAGCCAGCTTAGCGTTGGCGAGCAGGCTGTACAGTCGGGATGAGGTGACAACCACTCGTCACCTATTCCCTCTCGCTCCCCTAGCCAACAACGCGTAACAACCAGTGCTTGGAAGTTTTATAGTTTATATAGTTTCTTAGTTTTTTGTAAGAAGTAATAACAAACAATGCAGATTGCATTTTTTATAAATTTGACATAATGCCAGTTATGCCGTAACACAGCGGGGCGTTGCTGCTCTCTCTCTCATCTTTCTATCTCTCTTGTCTGATTTTCATAAAATTTAGCACTTGGCCTCTTCTTGAATTCGAAAAATGTCCGTCGTTTCGCCGCAAATCGTTAGATCCAGGTAGCCGCGAATTCAAGCCAAAACAAATTTACCCCGCGGTGTTATTGGAGCGGGACCAAGTCTGACCATCATCATGATGATGATTAGTGTGACAATTTTTTCGAAAATTCTCAGTGAATGTCATTGTCTTGATCTTCTTATTGCCATAAAGTTCCCATATGCTAATTTCGCCACCATAATCAACCACATGTTATGGATCCCTGCAAAGAGTCTGTTTGCGTTAGTTGCCAGCATATCCAACCACATTATGTGTGACCGGAACTTTCATGTTTTTGTGTGTAAAATTGAGAAATTAGACCTTCCCTTCATACAAATTTTTATAAAAGGTCGAGGAACATCTAGTTTGTCTATGGTGACAGCCCTTGTCATGAACATGTTCCCACTCACACAGAAACCTCACAAATATCACCATAGTATAATATAGCAATATAAATATTATTTGTCAGAAGGTAAGAAAGTCTCCTCACGAGATAGCAAATTTGTACTCTTAATATAACACGAGTCCAGGGGCGCATAACCAATAACTGCTGAACCATAACCAAATATATTGTTGCATTTCGCACAGAGGTGGTGCCATCATTAGTTCTAAAAAGAATAACAATTATTCGTGGTCATATCAACTATAGGTGGCGCTTTTCTGAAATTTAAAATGACAAAAGCTCCAGATACAAGCAAATAAATTATAGGTGGCGCTTTCAGTAGTTCTAAAAAAATGAAACCTCCATTCATATATACATGAACTACAGGTGGCGGTTGTTTTGGACATCAGTCCGCATTTGGTATTATTAAATTATTTATATTACGGTAATAAAACTTAATAAATAATAAACAGGTTCTGAACCCGAAATATGCAGTAAATAATGAAAAATAAAAGAAAACAAATGCTGCAGTTTGATGATGACTGGGAAATAGGGGGTTGCTCGACGATTTATCCAATTTCTTATGAAGGGAACGTTCTCTAGAAACATGCAGTGCTTTTTTAGAAGCAACTTAAAGTATATATATATGTATACATCTATGTATAATTATGTATAACAGCTTTAAGTTGTTATAACATTGCGTTTTTAGAACTTGAGTGAGTTCAGCACAGACGCAAACCATAAAATAATGGTCACTCTAAAACAGTATTATAGGTGCGAGTGAAACAACACTAAGCTGCCTTATCCCCGCCACACGTACACATATAGGCGTGTTAATTAACCCGTTGTTGAACACATTTAACCCTACTTAAATAAGAATAACTACAAAATTTAATAACTGAAAATCATTTGCAGGTGTTTTGGTACTTGTTAGCCGTTAACTGATTTTATTTAAAAATTTTAATTAAGTAATTGTAACTGACTTAAATATACACACATGCATATGGAATCACCGAATTATTTGCAGTGCGGTTGTTATTCGCTTTACACTGATTGCCGTCTCGGCCTCTGCGAATTGGTTCTGTTCAAATTAGCAACGCTTCACTGATGTTACTAATGCAACTAACTTAATTGGCATGAATAAACATCATAAATGTGCATCATCTGAATGTTTCGCTTAATGTCCGATTATGAAGTTTGGACGGTGCTCTGCTGCCAAGTTGGCCAGAAGCTTATGGATGCGCTTGAATTAACTCATATTCGTAACAATGCAATCATACGCTCTGCAACCTAGAGATGGACAGCATTTAACGGAAGACTATTTGATTGTCGTGACGTCATGTCGTATTCGAACCGGTTAAACAGGTTTATATGAGAAAACTTGATACAGTTTCAGTGAAATATAATAAATAGCATTTCGAAGCAGTTCTTTGGTATCAAGAAGTTTTACATCGTTAAAACACGCAAGCACACACTGAGTGTGATAATAAGAGAAAGCAGAAAAATGGCGGCGTGTATATAAGAATTTGTTTACTTTAAACAAATTCCGAGTGTGGATTGTCGCTGGTCATCAGTAATCATGTGCTAGCGTAAATCTGATGTCATTAGACCCATCTGATGGGTTGCAGAGAGCGAGCTTTAAGAAATAGTTTAATTTAAATTCTCTTCTTGAGCTCCGGCACCACAGTGCCTCTGGCAAAGTGAAGTTAGTTGTTCGATCGGGCCTCTGAAAATGTCGAAAACGCAGCATAGTCAAACTTAAAATATCCGAATTCGAGTTGACTAACTTAGTGTGATGACATTGAGAGAAAAATTTAAATTGTCTGCGCACTCGCACCGGGTCCCAAATAACTTTGTCAAAAGAGAGTGAAGTCAGAGAGAGAGAGTTCTTTCACATCACGATTCCGTGGTTTGCTGCAAACTCTATTCAACAACACTGAACCAGTAGTGAAAAACGTAAAATATCGATTTTCTACTGTACTGATACATTGTACGCGATACGTGCAATTTGCTTAGAGATATATTAGTTATTATTAATTGTAATCAAATAATTTCATTTAGGTTATCATCAATATGTAACAATATCCCATTTGAAGCAGTACTGTTTTGTGCGTGGAGTACCGTACTGCAGTGAGGTGCTATCATTGTATTATTGCCTCCCTAGCAATCGTTGCAGTGGCATTTAAATGATTCAACATTACCGTTCAATAATATCACAATTGTCAATGCAATTGGCAAAGAAAAGCTATAACGATACCAGGACAATATATTGTCATGCCATTGAGTGGATTTACACAAAATTCAACATAGCATTCCCCCTAGTTGAATTTTTTTGTGTTCCACAAGGTGAAACAACATATATTTGGTTTAATTGTGTGAGTGTTTAACTATGAAACTACACCACATTACCCCAACGTGAATCTAGCGATCTCTTTCATAGACACTCACCACGGCCCCCCTACATACGTAGATCACAGCCACCAGCCACAAAACTCAACATGTACTTTATCATGGCTTCGCACCAATGCTACACACCATGCTTAACAACAAAAGATATACACCACCAATTGCAACTACAGTTACCCCTGGCGGAGAACAACAGGCACCCGTAGCAGACTTCCCCTCCAAAAGGAGAGCATCGCTCTCTTAAATAGGAGAGGTGAGTTCTTTTTTTTGGAGTAACTTTTTTGAGATCATTGAGTCGAGTGGTTTTCGCTTTTATTTCCTTTTCGAGTGTACGTTTAGGTGCGACGCGTTTCTTAACAAAAATTGGCAGAAAAAAGCCTTAATTAATTTATTATTATTAATTTGTGTGCAGCAAAATTGAAATGCTCAATGCAAATGCTTGCAATAATCAACTTATTAAATAGTTTTGTGTTTATCGTCTGCATACGAAGCAACGTTTCGAATATACATATAAAAAAATTAATTTGAAGAAATAAAAAATTAAACGCTGCCTCAACGCGCTGCTGCTCAATTTTTTTTTGTTCATCTTCGTCGTTGCGTTGCGTTTCGTTTATCGTGTACGTTTTTATAATTTTTGTTTTTTTTTTTTTTTTTGCCTACTACAATTGCTGTGCTGTGTTTGCTTGAGTTTAAAACATTTTTTTTGTCTACTTAGTTTTATTTTACTTTTGTTTTTGTGTGTGCGCAAAATGCCGAATTTAAGTAAAATAAAAAGTGTGTGTTAAAACAAATAAGAAACACACTTTAAAAATTTTAATAAGACCAAAAACACATCAACAAATGTATAAGCAATCGGCATTGTATAATATTGTGAAATAAAATGATTGTTTTATATACATATAAATTCAGACAACAAAAATAAAAAAAATATCAAAAAGAACAACAACAACAACAATAGTAAGAAAAAGCAAGCCAACTTGCCAAAATGTGTTAATAATAACATTATATTTTGTGCGGTGTTTTCGATGTTGTTGTTGTAATTGTTGTTGTTGTCATCGTCGTCGTTGCTGTTGCCGTTGCGATTAGAAATTCGCAAAAATAATTATTAAAGTGTACGCCGTCGTGTTGTTTGTTGTTGCTGTTGTCTCATTTCTGTCGTCCTAACCCTCTACCGGTTGTTGCTGTTAAAATGCTTTGTCATATTTTTGTCACATTGCTTTTATTGGTTTCATGGTCAAACAGCAGCCGGCGCTCCAGCAACAACAACAACAATAACAACAACTGATTGCACAAAGAGACACCACGAACAAAAAGCAAATTGATATAAAAATATTTAACTAGATTAGGTGCATATATATGAACTTTTTTTTTTTTATTTTCTTTCTTAATATACCTACACACATATATACACATAAAAATAAACATACATATGGTACGAGCGCAAAGCAGAGAACGTGACAGTTCATTCACCTTAAGGCAGCCGCTGTTAGCGTCAACATCGCAACGCGTCGCGTCTCGTCTCGCTGTGCGCTGTGGGCTGTGCTCCGTGCTCTGTGCGCTATGCACATGCGCAGCGCTCCTGGGCGATTTACTCTGCACACACCCACACACGCGACCCCACTTCGATGCCAACTCCGGTCTGCCGGTGCAACGGCGAGCCGCAGCATACATATTTAACGAGAGAGCACCCCCTCGTACACTACGCCCCAAACAATAATAGTCAAAACAGCAACAACAAACACTTGACACTTGTTTGCCAAGCAACTACAAAGAAGTCTAAGCAAAAAAAAAAGTTAAATATAATAAAACAAACTACCAACGCCAACAACAAACATTAATAGTTGAGAAATTTCTACAATCGTCTTCGCCTCCGCCTCGTGGTCGACGCTGCTATCGCTTCGCCACGTTTTTTTTTTGTTTTTTGTTTTTTTTTTTTTTTTTTCTAATCAAACAAAAAGCTAAAGATCATGAAACATTGTTTGATTTAGATTTTGTACGGTGTGTCTTCGTTTCGCTGTGTTTTGACTATACTAGGAAGGCAATTGTTTATCGGTAAAAAGAAGGCGATAGCGGCAACCCGTTTGTATTGGCGACCTTAACGCAAACAGGTTGATATACGGACTAAGCGGCTCAGGGGTTAATGCTTTAGTGGGTTAATAGGTTACGAAAGTGTGTATTATAAGTAACAAATGTATCATTTCTAGTTTAAATAAGGCCTACGAAATTCAAGTGTCCCGTTTTGTGTACAAGAAGTATAAAATCAATATAACAATCTAACAGAATAATATTCAAAAAAAAAAAAACAAGTCTACAAGAAGGAAAATCCGTTAGAACGTAAGGTAAATGTCACCAACAAAGAAAGCAAACAAAACAAACAAAAGTATGTCCAGCGCAACGAAGCATAATACACAAACAACAACAATAACGACACAATTCGGTGATGGCAACCCCTTCAACTACGAGGAACTGAATGTAATAGGCACAGGTAAGTCACCGTCGATTTCGCTGCGTGCTGGCAACGCCACTTCATGCGTAATCGCTTGATTTCTGGAATTGTAATTATCAAAGTCATGCAACAAGTCACACTAGCAATTGTTTTTCAGTCTAAAAATAACAATATATAAATGTAAATATGTACATTTTGAAATTTTATTGAGTATTATTAATATGCCGGTCTGTGCATTAATACGTATGTGCATGCATGTGTCCCACACGTGAGCAGTCACAGTGGATAGCCCCTCACGTAATATAATATATTATAGCCGTGTTCAAATTACGGTTATTAAGAGTTCGAAAACAACAACTGGGGAAAATTGGTTTCTATGCATGAGAAAATGTAGGCAGTTCGCGTACTTGCTCCCCAGCTGTTAGGTTTCTCATCCATTGTATTTAAGTGGGGCACTGGAACAAATTACGCTGTAATTGGAAAATTTTGGAGTAAACAATTATTGCATACTTTTAGGTTGAATTTTTAGTGGGTTCAAAATATTGGGGCAAAGTGCGACTTAGATTGGTTTAAAGTAAGTGACAACTTTGTCAAAAAACAGACAAAATCCAAATTATTTCTTGTAGCCTTCACTTTTGATAACTTATGCGGCTGCTCATGTTTTATTTTTTTACTTTTGAACCCATGTTCAACTTTAAACTTGGAAAGCACGTACAATTTGTTACGTCACTAATGACCTAACCGTTTCATTATGACCTTTTAAAACATCGTTGTCGCTCTAATCATGTTCAGCTTATGGCTCATATGGAGTGGCATTGCCAAAGCCAAAGCCGGCGGCTTGCACTGTAATTGCTTGTACTGACAGCCCCCTTGACGCTGCCACTGTTAATTTCGCTAGCGAAACAAGTTAAATTATTACACAAATTCCAGTCATTTTTCTCGAATTTGTTGCTGTTTGCTTTTTGTGCTGCCATTCATTTATTTCATTTTGGTTAAGTTTGCTTATTTTTTTGTTTTGTTTTTTTTTTTGTGCGCAAATATTTTTTGGCGTTGCTTTTGTTATTGCTTGCTTGTTGATGCTTTAGCTTGTGCCAAAAAAGTTAAAAACGAAAAAAATGAAAATAAAAACGACCGATAAAAGTACAAACCGAAATAGCAAAAATGTTTATTAGTTGCTATTTGCGAAACTTCACGTTGATTTTCGTTTGGCCAACACAATGGAACATGAATTGGCAAAAGCCGAGACAACAATGTATATGGGGCCGCGCATGCGCAGTGCAATATTTAGCAGGGGGCGACTAACGTAGAACTTAATGCGCAACAGACCTGCGTGCAAGTGTGAATCTTGTAATTTAGACGAGTATACAAAATGATAGCCAATTTTATATTGAGTATGTGTTTTCTTATAATTTATTTTGTACACACCGGGGGATCATTTCCTACCTACGCCACTGATACTTACGATTTATTATTTTTGCTTTGTAGCAGGTGATTGTTATGTAGCCTAGCGTCCAAAAAAAAAAAGAAATAAAAAACCGATACTGGCAAGATTATACATATATACATAAATACTACATACATACTACATGAATATATGTTTATACAAATGTACATGCATAAAGAAGTTTAGGGTAACAATTCGTATGTCTGCTGTTTTTGTCATTTATACATAAAACGTCTAGGTCTACATGCCTATGAGACACATATAGTGCGGTCTCGATGTTTGCAACACTCGATAATTACATCTACTCATTTTTTGAATTTTCTTTAGATAAATTTTTGTTTGCTGTATTTTGAATACCAGAAAGCGTTTAAAATTTTTGCAGATTCCAATTATGTATCGGAGTTATACGTTGCAAAAATCGAGTTCGCACTGTATCTACATCTATTACGAAATGTCTAGCATCTAAGCAATCTCTTGGGTTTGCCTTTCATCTGTTCATTCATTTGGCTTATTTTAAGATTTGTTCCTCATTCCCACAGACATGGCAAACTTTTTTTTATTGCTGTTTTTTTTTTTTTTTTTTTTTTTTGTAATTTTTGAATTGGTAGCATGTACCGAAATAGCCACTGCTCGTCATATACAGGTGCTCTCAACGCCCCACGCAGCGCTTGCCAAGTCACACGCAGACGCAACGTAACGCTCCGACTGAAATAACAACAACAATTAAAGTCATATAATAAACATTGTTGTTGTGCAGTGGTTATAAATTTCCGGTGACATATTCGCATTGGGCTGACTGGCGGCAGTAGGCAGCCACATAAAAAATGTTCAATATTGTTGTCGTCACAGCGCTCAGAAAAAATGTGTGATAGCACAGAATGCTAAAAGACAATAACAACAACAATAAGCAATAACAATAGCACTTCTAGATGACAGTTGTGGAGAAACAGCTGACGACGTTGTTTCGCAGTATTTGTGGTTGAATTATTTATATTGTTCGAAATATTGTTGTTGCTTTTGTTGTTGTACCTTTCTATTTGCTACCTACACACTTGTCGCAGACATTGTTGCTGTTTTGCTTTTTCGCTTAATTCTTATCGGTTTTTGCAAATTTTTCGGGTTTTTTTTTTTACATTTTATTTTTATTCTTTTATTTTTTTTGCACTGTTCTTGTTTTGCTGTGCACGACATTGAACACGTTAATGAGTGCGAGTGAGATAAGAAACGAGGGTTTAACTTTTCGACAAGTTTTTGATTATACACATGTATACATGCATGCCATGCTTAGATATTTCATTTGCTTCGCCATCATTTGTATTTATTTAAACATTTATTTTTGTCGTATTAAAAATGCATTAAATGTGCTGACATGTGACGGCTTGGCAAAAGCAAAAAAAGCCAGAAACGCCAAAAAAAAAAGCATATTCAACCTAACCTAGCTAAGTGGGGACCATGCAAAAAATCACATAACATTTAATGTGAAGAAATTAACAATAACGAATTTCATTTCAACTCAAAGAGTACGTAATGAAGTTAAGCAAATAAGGAAAAACAACAAACAACAAAAACAACATTAACAGTCATGTCAATAAGTAAATTGTTAACTGCATATAGCACAGTCGCGTAGATGCTCTCTTCCTTTGTTGCCCCGACGTGCTATTGTGCTCTTAAATGCAAATACAATGTAGTAATTTATGCAGTGTATATATATTTGCATTTGTTTTTGTAGTCTTCTTTTTTACAAATTTATTTTGGTTTTTTATTTTTGGCTGTCCTACACCAACAACAGAATAACAACAACTACAGGAACGTCTACAGGCAAAATGGTCGGTTTTCTTTTCTTTGTGGTAAGCATAAGAATAGCAGATACTGCTGCCCCTGCCCTTCTCTTTTGACCAGTTTGTGTCTGACTGTGTGTGCAATTGCATGACATTGACCTTTTTTTTCGTGTTGTTATTATTATGCTGCGCTTTTATTTAATTTTTGCTAATTAGTTGGATTTTTTGTTTCTTCTTTGGATTTGTTTTCATTTTGTTTTTGCTTTATTTTATTTATTTAATAGGCGCCTACGGCACTGTGTATCGTGCGCGCGATAATCTCACTGGAAAAATAGTAGCCATCAAAAAGGTGCGCATACCGCTAACGGAGAATGGTGTGCCGATGTCAACATTACGTGAGATTGCGCTGCTCAAACAGTTGAATGCATCCGATCATCCGAATATAGTCAAGTAAGTATTGGCATCGTGTCGGTATTTCCGTTACATTTTGAATTTCTTTGTTTGATACACCCACCGGGTGGCTTGGCCCCAGCGCGAGAACGCACTCCTCTCTCGCTTTTTCTCTTTCTCTTTTGGTGCCCATTTCCACTCGTACTTACTGTTGCTTATCGTAGTCGTTGCTCGTTGCCATTTTTGTTTCGTTCGCTGTCGTTCAGAGTTATAAAAAAGATTACTCTTTGAACAGTCAAGTGCCACTGTTTAGATTTTCTTAATTTATTTTTTATTTTTGTTTTATTGCTGTGTGTTTTGCTGTTGCTGTGCATGAGTGCACGCCGGCAAATGTACGAGCTGGCTTCACGACTCCGCTGCGTCGTCATTGGTTTGATTTTGTAATGCATGCAGCGTGTCTGTCTTCGTACCAACCAAACTACTACAGTGCCTGTTGCTTTAATTTATATAAATAGAATAAAGCAATTTTTTTTGTGATTACTGCAAACGCCAAAGAGGCGCCGCAGCTGATAAGCGAAAAAATGAATATGAATGCTGTAACAGCGATATAACAGCACAACACGGCAGAATAAGCTATTCTCACGAACTGTTAATTGTTGAAATAGAGTGCCGCTGTGTGCAGTATCTAGATACGATGGTATTTAATTCAACACAACGCAACTCAACACACTAAATCATGCTGTTTCTCTTTTACATTTTCGCTCTTAGACTCAATGTACTATGTTCTTCGAACCTGCCGCAATGTGCGCGTTGACCAGAAATGTTAACTATTCCGGTTTTATTAACATCTGCTATTAGTTTTCAACACAATGATGTATGATTTTTATTGGAGTCTTTTATACAAAACAGAAAAACTAATACGAAAAACAATAGCCAATATAACTAACCGTTGGCCGTTTTTCACTGGTATAAGAATGTAACGCATGCTAACTTTTAGTTCGTAGCTAAATGGAAACATTCCGTACAAATTGCAACACTGATCACAGTCGGGTTAATTTGCTATCAAATCATTCTGGCAAGAGAAGCCCGCATTTTCTCTTATTACCGCTTCGCTTTGCAGCGGCGGTAGGAGAGTTGAGTGTTTTGCTTGAGAGTTTCATTTGAGTGCGTTTTTAATTCATTTTTTGGCCGTAGTATGGCTGCTGGCGCTTCTGTGCAGATCTTTCGGACCGATAAATACGCGAATGAACGTGTGAATGGCATGAAAAAAAATCCAGTTCGTTCCGTTCGTTCACGGAACGCTCCAACTTGGATAGAATTAATTATAATTAATAACATATAATGCATATTATATAACATACATACATTATGTATGTATTACGTAAACTACCTGTGAATCTGAGATGTCATGGTTTCTGGTTTTACAAAAATAAATTTCTGCAGCCGGGTTTTTGCCTTGATAGACACAATGCCACGACAGTTATATGGTCGTTGTTTCCAGCATCAGTAAGTTACTTGTTGTCCTCTCGCTCAAACAGTTGTCACAGATGATACGAAACAGCTGTTTTAGTTGTTGACGCCATTACATGCTGCTGCAACCCTGAACACATGTGTTTATACGGCTGTGGCCGTTGGGTGTTTTCTTTATTTAAACTTCGTGCCTGGTTATGAATATTATATACAGTATAATGTTGCACGCATTTTTTTCAGGCTAAAGGTGAAATGCTGACTTTCTTTCTTGTACTCGTTTTTTTTTGTCTCGCACAGTACGTGAGTGCTGTACAAAATCCTTTCGTTGTCAATAACACTAAATGCAGTATGTAAAACCGTCTTTGTTTATGTCCGCTCACGTGAGCTGCTTACAGGAGCACTCGACCCTCAGGTTTCCTACAAGAGTGAGCTTTTTTTGACCCTGACATGTTTACATTTTGCTAAAATTAAAAAGCCACATACGAAGATTGAATCCAACAACACAAACAAATAAGGCTGAACCAGCATAGAAGCAAAACAACCAAAGTTCCAAAGTTACACATAACTTAATTGCTGCTATGCTGCCTCTCATGGCGTAAAATTTCAGAAGAGTTTGCTGAAGCTAATTAATATATTTAATTGCACTATAAAAAAAAGTATATATAAATGTTTTGTGTAAGTAAATTAAAAACAAATTGATTCTACTCCCAAAATAAACATAAAGGCTTCGATTATATTTTAAACTTATAAATACCTGAGTTGTGGAAAACTTAAATGTTTCGCGCTTTAATTTTTACAGACTTTTTGAGGTTTGCCAAATTCTTGAACGCGATGGTCAACTGATGATACTGCTTATCTTTGAACACCTCGAGCAAGATCTCTCCGATTTAATTGAACGTTTACCAAAATCGGGAATGTCGCCTATGACCATACAGGTACGCTTGAACTTTGTTGAACATTGTGTAGACGTTACAATTTGTATTTATTTGGAATTCGATATTATGTGTCCACAGCGTCTTTCTCGCGAACTGCTTACTGGCGTCGATTTCCTGCACTCACATCGCATCATACACCGCGATCTGAAACCACAAAATCTACTCATCTCATCGCAGGGACACCTTAAAATCGCCGATTTTGGCCTGGCCAAGACATATGATTTTGAAATGAAACTCACGTCTGTGGTGGTGACGTTATGGTATCGCGCGCCCGAGGTGTTACTCGCACAGGCCTACAACAGTTCCGTGGACATTTGGAGTGCAGCTTGCATTATTGCGGAGTTGTTTACGCGTAAGGCACTCTTTCCAGGCACCTCAGACAAGAATCAATTGGAACGCATATTTGAGTGGGTAATTTAAATCGAAATAACGTTACAAAATTTAACGGGAGCTGTTTTTCTTTGAACAGGTTGACTGGTCTTCCCAGTGCACAGCAGTGGCCTAAGACAATATCGTTATCTCGTGAACACTTTAAGTTTCGCCATCCCAAAAAACCAATCGATCTCTGTCCGAACTTGTGCGAATACGCGAACGATTTACTGGGCGTAAGTGTTAAAGCCTGCATAGCCATGGCCACGTTCATCAACATAATCAAAATTTTCTCTTTATTTGTACAAATGCAGCAAATGCTTTCCTACGAGATGCGTCTGCGGCCATCCGCTTTAGCATGTTTAGAACATGAATACTTTCATGCCGAGCCACTGTAACGGTACCTCACGTTTTGTACTATATGTAAACAAAATAGTTACAAATATGTTCCTTGTTCTTTTTTCTGTTTGTAAATTTACTTAATTGCTTTGTCGACGCGTTTAGTCTTCGTTCATTTGCATATTTTATTGTTTACCATAAGCCTAGATACATATATATACATCCATACATATATATACATTTATAAATAATATAATTACTATATACACTTCTTGTTAACGTTTAGACTTAATTTAGGCCTACAACATAGTGGTTAGCAATTGCTGCTGAAATTCTCGTTACTGCCGATTCAGATTTTCATCTACATCTCTGTTTGGTTTCGTCGTTAGTGTTATGCAAAGGCAACAAAACTCAAGGATTTCATTCCTGTTCAAATGTGATACAAAATTTTCAGGAAAAACGTGATGATCTATTCAAAATTTTTGTCTATATAAGAATTATGCAAATATATATATACTTTTATTGCATAGAAATATTTTTGATTTTTTTTGTTTAAACTATACAAAAAAACTGTTGAATTGTGCGAAAGGGTCAAAAGCAAAAATAAAAGAAAAACCTTGTAATTTAATGAACTACTTAAATGTTTGGTAACATAGTTTAAGAAGATTTATCTATATATTTACCATATTAGGAATTCGTTGCGAATTGGATGGATTGATGTTGGATTCTATCATAAAACATAATGACCATCGAGAAAGTACATATGTACTATATAAATGCAGCCAGCATCGCATTTGTATTTAGTTATAAGCATCGCAGATTTCTAGTTATATTAATATGACTTGTTTAATCCACAAATATATTTTGTATAAGACTTACATGAATTATAAATTCACTATAAGTAGTTCATTTGTGAAAGTTAAGATAAAACCCATTTAAATAAAAGAAGGCATGTTATGCATTAGTAAGCGAAACAACACGTGTTTTCCTATTTAAGCCAAAGTCATGCTCGTGGCAAAAATAACAATAAAACTCGAATTCAACTTGGTTGCTCAACTCAATTTGCTTGCAAGTCATTTGGTATAGCATGCATGAAAAGTGTGTGGAATGACAATGGTGTTTAAAACTTTATTTTGGTTTTTGACTGAATCTTCATTTTTTGCATACATGTTTAAGCGAAATGTGACTAACGTACACTTTTATCGTAGGGATGTTTATTGATTTGTCGGAGCACGCAGCCACGTCCAAGATAAGCATCTGATAATTGTTTTTCGGTTTCCAATTGTGCGGCGCGTTCTTTTTGTCTATACGCAAGGTAGGACTTATGCCATATTTGATTTCTGACCTAGAATTTTATTTAAATTATTATCATCAACGCCTTATTTGAAAATGCAAGAATTACTCACTTCGAGGCCATTTTTTATAAATTTCTCCTGCATAATTTCTTCGTGCACTTTATTATGCTGTCGCTCTTCACTTGATTTGACTGCCTGCTCTTCCATCGAGCGTTGTGCCACTTTTGCTTGAATTTGTGTCTAAAAAAGTGGGTTTCCAATGTAAATCCAAGGAGAACCACCAACCATCCAACCAGTAACTGGTATACATATACATACCTTTAGCATTTGGTCCTGTTCAAGCTTTTTACGGTGTTTGCGTATTTGTGCCTGCTCCAGCGCCTTAGCATCATACGCAGTAGCGTATATATGCCTGTTCATATGGGAAAGACAATAAAAATCTTATTTTGATCGCATTTCTTACTCACTCTGCCGCATAGTCAAGTTGTTGCTTCAGCACATCTGTTTTCTGCCGCATGCACTTTGCTTCAAGCTGCTTAATATTCTCGGCTTGAGTTAGACCCTGCAGCACTTGCCGCAGTTTTTGTTCGTATTGATCCTGCTTTGCTTTGGCGGCCTCTAGTCGTAGTGCAGCTTGTTGCCATAATTGGTCTATATGCTGCTCCTTGCGGCATAATGCCCTACGCTCTTCGATTTGGTAGAGTTGTGCCTGTTTTGTTTCGAGCAAAATTTGTTTGCTTTGCAGTTGGCGCAGCTCTTCGCAGTTTTCGCTAAAAAGAAGTGTATTTTCTTATATATTGCTTATACAGAGAATATCGTACACGCATAACATCCTCCATAAGATCTCTTACATTTCACGTTGTTGTTTCTTTAGTTTGCGCAACTCTTGCTCTGCATGTTCAAATTTTAGCCGTTTCATGTCTATCCATTGTTGCCGTTGCTGCTCAACCGCTGCTGCACGAGCTTCCACCAGACTCGCTAATTGTTCGCTCAGTTGCAAATTTTCATCTTGTAATTTGTTGTAGAGCCTTTCTCGGCGATGTTCCAGTTCCCAAGCATATTCGTGCATTCGCTGCTTGACCATTACACCGATGTTGTGTGTTAAGTTTCGATTATTTGTCCGTTCAAGGAACTCCAGAATATTCATTTTTAATGTAAGTGAGCTTTTTAGTTCCCTTATTAATAAAACGGTTATGTGCAGTTGATGCTTTCGACAAAACAAATTAGCGGTTGCCAGGCATAATTTTCGCTACTGAGCTACGGTAATCATAAATTGAAAAAGATGCGGGAAACACTTATGTTGTCGATAGGGTGATTAATGGATAAATTTAACAGTTTTTTTTTTTAAATTTCCGTTCAAATATTTGGCTTTTCGTTTATTGATTTAAACGAAATTCACAATATATTTAGGAGAGCGTGGTAACCTTATTGATCACAGATTACTCAATAAAGCGAACATACCAGTTGCTATCGGCCGTGTCTCATCACCACAAACAGCTGTTTTGGAACGATATTGAAGAAGAAGATATATACCCTCTTGGAGGGTAGCCATTACTCTCACATGGAATTAAATTATGCCTGGTCTCCGGACATATTAAAATGGTCTGAGACCTGAAAAAGTGGTTTAATTAAAAGTGGTTTATATTATTTCTTATATACACATTTTGCTCACCAAAGTTCCTAGTCAACTAGTGCGTGGCTCTGCAAACTCTGTGCTTTGTTGTGCATTATTATCATAAAGCTAATATATAAAGCAAGTATAAAACAGAAATTCAAGAAATTCATCAAGATTTCCTTTCTGGCATGTGAAGGGGGGATTCCACCTCAGCCACTCGACATATCACCAACGTGTGGCGTTTGTAAGCGCTCAACAAAAGAGAAACACAAACAAAAAGTATATTGAAGACTGCTTGCAACAATTTGAAATGTTTTAAAAACCGTTATCGTTACAAAAATTATTTTAAAATGGTGAAGCATCAGGATAGTGATGACTCAACGGCTTACACCAGCTCCACTAGCGAAGATGAGCATGAGACACGTCAAAATAGCAAAGCTGGTGCAGGCAACGGTGTACGCAAATGCAAAAAACTAATCGGCAGGTAAGATACGATTGATTGATTGATTATCATTACAAGAAGAAAATCATACTTCTCAACTAACACAATTACTTGGTCGCATATACCCGATGCCGTATGAATTATCTTGCGTGCGTAATGGGTGCAAAGTATAAAAGAAATAGAGACGTCATAAACTGATAACGAACACAATGCGTCTATTGAATTCATGAAACTTTGAACAATTTGCAGGCCTACTGCGTCGTCTGGTTACTGGCTTTGCTGTCTGTTACCTTTGGCTTATGGCGCACAGTATATGCATGCATCACCCTTGCCCATATGTGAATCTGCAGCCAATTTACATCAGCTGCTTGCGGTGGCCGCCACAGGCATGTGCGTGCAGTCGTGTTGCTTCTTCGTTTACATGTTCCTTGACTCGGCAATACTTTTGAAGATGATTATCAGCTTGTTGCCGGGTTTATTCACGAGCATTTTATTTACCATACAATTGAAAGTGTGCTGGTGGTTTGCTGCTTTCATTGGCTTCATCGTTACCATACTCTATCAAAGTATTTACGTACGGGTCATGAGAGATTTACCTAATTGCTTTAGTTTTGGCGAGGCCTCGGTGCTTGTGCAAGGCTTGGTACTTTTCATTATAAGTTCAATTTATAAGCTGTATCAGTTGTATATTGATACTGGGGAGCACCAAGCAAGCAACGAGTTTTCGCAGTTGAATATCGTAATGATGGTAAGTAATGTCATAAGAATTCTTTAATGAAATAGAAGTTCATTTTTGTGATTCTATTTACAGAGCGCATTACTCTGTCTGCTCATTACTTGCTTCCTATTGAAATCATTTCCTAAACTGCGTAGTCTGCTTGGATTCTATACGCTCATGCTACTCTTACTTGCAGCAGTCACCTGCTTACCCGTTACTCAACCTTTGCCTGTTGTGACGCTGTTCGAATTTATAATGAGAGATCAGAAACGCGTAAGTAGATTGCTTTAAAACACCTTGACCACATAGCTTCAGTAATTTCTGTCAATCGCACACAGCGTTACTTCATTGCTTTCTATCTATTGCTTGTCGGTTTGACCGTAGCTACCGTGTCTTGGCAGTTGCGCAACAGCAGCAGAGCAAGCACAAGAATACGCAAAATCTTTCACTTACTTATACTGCTTGTATATGTGCCGGGTTTGATCTTCGATTGCGCATTCCTTTACATTGCCACCGGTGTCGCTTTTGCCATTTTCACGGTGCTTGAATTATTTCGCATACTGAATATACCACCTTTGTCTTCACGTCTAAAAGCTGCTTTTTCATCGTTTAAAGATGAGAAAGATGCTGGCGCGTTGGCACTCACGCCATTCTGTCTGCTAATTGGTTGCTCGATGCCAATCTGGCTAACTCCATGTCCATGTGGTGATACAACAATGCGGGCGACATCAACGCTGACTCTGTTAGCCGGAATATTGGCCGTCGGTGTTGGCGATACCGCAGCGAGCGTATTCGGATCAATGTTCGGCCGTAAGAAGTGGCGGAGTAAGTTTGCTTAAATGCGATGTCATCTGCGATATTTTCTTTAAAATAATAATTGTCACCCGTGTCAACAGATTCCAGTCGTTCGGTTGAAGGCACTGCCGCTTTTATTGTTGCCGTGCTGCTCGCTGTGCTCTCACTGCATTTACTTGGCTGCTTGCCTATGACGCAGGCAAAGTGGTTTGCCACAATTTTCGCTACACTGAATACGGCGCTGGTCGAGGCGCATACCGATCAAGTGGATAATTTGGTTTTGCCCTTGATCTTCTACATTATAGTTAGTCTTGCCTAAGAAATCTTGCATCAAAAACATTCATTATCATAAAAGGCCAACAATATTTACTGTTGCTGGTGTAGTGCAAACAAAGAAAAAAAAAAGAAGAAAATCAAAGAAAAAATATTTAGACTGCGTTCGCTAATGTAAGAAATAAAATACATTTTAACTTAATCAAAAACCAAAGTTCAGATTGTTTTAATTTTTTATATTAAATATTAGTTTATTAGTTTCACTTTTTCGATTATTGCTTAAAAATTAAACTTTTACAAATTAATTTCATTTGTTTTCGCTCTTCGCTTTGTTAATGCTCTCTTCATGTTTTGCTTTTAATATTAAGTATTATTTTTTTAATGTTTTATTCGTATATACGATACGGTTGGTTAATTAACATTTCGCTTTAATTTTGGCCAATTGTATGTATGATACACGTGTGGTGTCATTTAGAAATATGTGTAAGGATGTGTATTTTTGTTTGTTGGTGTTATGTTTGAATGTTAACTATTCAACATTAAATTTTCCGTTGCCGCTTGATTTCCCTTTTTTAACAATTTCTTAATAAATCAAAAATGAGCTCTCGAAACGAAGATGTCTATTAGACAATGTGTCTGTTTAAAAATTTTTCTCAAATTGTCAGTGTGCGGGTGCCTGTGCAATTTCCTTTTAATAATTGAGCATGCATTAGTATTTAAATAATTCCTATTTTATTTAAGCAAATACAAATTCGTTTATCATTAGACAAAATAGTTTGCATACTTTTTAACAGAACAAAGAAAACATGAAAATATTTTTTTTTCTCATTTACTAAGCGCAGACAGGCAACGTGAAATATTTCATTAAGCTCATTTTTTATTGTTTAAATCCGCTGTGAGTTAATGTTTTACATAAAAAAAAAATTAAGCTTAAAACGAAAAACAAGGGTTGGCTTTACAATTGTTTTCAAAGCAAATACGATATTTACTTCGTTTTTTAGTTAAATGCATTTATCTTTACTTTCGACGCTTTGAATTTTCCACGCGTATGTTTGTATTTTTGCTGTCCTAATATGAAAAAAATATTTTAGGTATAAAAAATGTGTTTTATAAGTATTTATGTATGCTTGTTAAATTGTAGACAATACGCGTTTTTATGTTTTTGTTGTTTTTGTTTTGAATTTTTATTATTTGAATTTTATACTTGGCATGTGTTTGTATATGTGTATGATTGTGGGATTGTTTTACAACTTTTTTTTTTTTACCGTTATATCATCTCCATTTTTGTTTTTGATATTCATTTTTTTTTTTTTTTTTTGTATTATTAGGTAGTTTTTATATAAAAAATAACAGAGAAATTATATAAAAGAAACATTTAAATATAATCTTTATAATAATTAACTCGTCAATTGCCCGAATCGTCGCCGTCTAATGATTCATCTTGCACCGAGGAGCTGTCATCACCGCCACCTCCGCCACCACGTTTTGATGACGGCGTGCCCGAGAGACGTGTTGAACTGAGACCCAAGCCGCCAGTGCGTCTGCAATATTGGGAAAAAATAAATAGAATTTATGAATTAGTAACATTATAAGTGTTAGCTCATTAATCTAAGTAACATGCAAAAACTAATTAAATAAATATAACAAAAAATTACCGTCACGAGGAGGGGCACAAAAACAAAACATATTTCAGGGTTTTGTAATTCAACTTATTTAGAGTTTGATTAATTTGGTGTTTTACGAATATTATGTCTATTTTAGATCATTAACTATGTTGCAGCGAGTCTAAGACTTAGCGCCTCGGCTTCGCACATGCACAATATATAGTGTGGGAGAGCAAGGTAGTGTGTGACACATTGCAACCCGAACATGGGGGGCAGATTGATTTCATGCGACTGCAATTGTTTGCCTACAATTTGGTTTGCCTTGCGACGCACTTACTTTAGCATTGTCATGGAGACGAGTGAACAGAGACAAAGACGAGCGTATAAAAATTTTTGCGTTGAAGTTTAGTAGAAGGAAACGTCGTTGTTGTTGGCATAATAAAATTGGGTGTACGGTGAGCAAACATTTGGTTCACTTCTATTGCTAATGCAGACCCTCACAGTTCATAATGAGTGTGGCATCCTTTTTGGGTGAATAGGCTTTTGCCTTTTCGGTCTCGGCTACTTGAATTGAGCTATATACCATTTTATTTTAAAATGTTCATTTGTTGTTTTTTTTTTTTTTTTGTTGGATAAAAACAAAAATCAAATTTAAAGCAAAAACCTAATATAGTTGGTAGAGCAGAACAGCATTGTTGTCCTTTTCTGCAATTGCTATGCCATAAAACTTACCGCAGCTTCGTCTTGAGCGAATTTATTTCTCGATTCATGGTCTCCTGTGATTCGATCATGTCTTCACACTCACGCTGATATTTCCTCTTCTGTGTCTTCTCCTTTTGCAGTTCCTCTTCGGTCTCATCGAGATTACGCTTCAGCAGTTTAATACGACTGTTTAGCTGTAACATTCAAATGTTCACGGATGTTTGTTAGTTTATATTATGATGGGCTCGAAAAATCGACTTACTTTATCCATTTGTTCCTTGTACTGATCGACATGTCTTCGCTCATCCTCAATGTTCATCGTTAGCTCTTTGATCTTTTTGTCCATCTTGCGATTAGCTTTCTGTTGCAGTAGACGCTCTTTGCCCTCGTTCTCTAGTTGTTCCTCGAGATTTGCAATCTTCGCTTCCAGAGACGCAATAGTTGCCTTCACCTTGGTACGTTGCGCTGTTTCGATCTCGGCCAATTTTGCCTTTAGCTCCTTATTTTGACGTTCTAACAGCGCACGTCCATTTTCGTTCTTTTGTGAGTTGGACTTTTCATTCGCCAGCTCAGTGGTCAGTTGTTCAATTTGTAGTTGTGCCTTACGACTACGATCCAGTAGCACCTCGGAATTCGATTGTTCCTCTTCAAGTTCTTCCTCGAGCGTGGCAATGCGTGCCTCCAGGCGTCGTTTCTCATCGATCATCAGTGAACCCTTGCTGGCATTGTTGGCAATCTCTTCGGCTAGTTCGTCACGTTCTGTTTCGGCGGCGCGCCTTGCACGCTCCGAACTTGCCAAATCTTCCGTAAGCTGCATCACTTCGGCTTCCAGGGCCTTAACTTTGCGCTCAGCTTCTTTACTCAACGCTTGCAGTTCTTCTTTAGCGGCCTTGGCCTCTTCGGCGTCACGCAACGCATCCTTGACTTGTGCTTGCAGTTTTTTAGCATGCTTCAGTGCATCTTCTTTAACCTTATTATGCATCTCCATGGTTGTTTCGAGCTCCTTCAAATCACCCTCGAGTTTCTTTTTCGCTGCCACCGCTGCCGTTCGCTGTTTACGTTCTTCATCTAGTTCGGCTTCCAGGTCGCGTAACTGTTTGACCAGTCCACGCCGCTTTTCCTCGGCCTGTTCTTCCTTAGCTTGAAGATCACGTTCGAATTGTGAGCGCAGCGCCTGCATATTCACCTCCAGACGTAGCTTAACATCTTCGGTCACTTGCAGGTCATCTTCGAGTTCTTCGTTTTGTGTTTTCAGCTCAGCCAGTTGCGATTCCAGCGCACGTTTCGCCTTCTCCAACTCATGTACGTTTTTGTCGGCGGTGCCTTGCGTATTCGCCAGATCGTCTAACTCGTTTTGCAGGCTCTTACGTTTGTTTTCAAGATCCTCGATTTTATCGAACGCTTCATCTAATTCTCGTGACAAGGACAGCACCTTTGTCTCCTTTTCGCGCGCTTCGCGCTCGGCAGTGTCACGCTCCTGAGCTATTTGCTCTGATATGGCCTTCTCCTCGGCAAGTATCTTGTCGAAGTTCTTTTGCTTCTTCTCCAATTCGAGCACCTAAAAAGAAAATTGTCAAAACAAGCGAGTTGTTAATTTTGTTTTTCATTATTTTAAGTAAAGTTCTATCTCGCTCACCTTCGTGCGTTGCGCTTCCAATTCAATAGTAGCATCTTCCAACTCCGATTGTATCTTCTTTTTGCTTTTATCCAAACGGTCATTCTGTGCCGTCAGTTCCTTTATTTGCCGCTCCAGTAACTCAACATCCTTGTTCAGACGCTTTTTGCTTTCCTCGAGCTCCTTGGCCAAATCAGCATCCTCCTCCGCCTTCTTTTTAATCTCCTGCATCTGCACAGTTATCTCAGCAAGCTTACGCTCGTAATTTTTCTTGGTCTCCTCATCCTCTTCGAGCTGTTCCTGCAGCACTTCTTTCTCTGATTCGATTTGACGCAATTTTGAGCTGAGCGATAGTTTCTGGCGTGTTTCTTCCTCGAGCAACTGTTGCGCTTCAGTCAACTGCGATTCCATATTACTGGCAGACTTTACAGCAGCAGACGCCTTCAGTTCGGCCTCCTCCAATTGGTTAGTTATGTTCTCAGCCTCCTGCTGCAGTTTTGTGCATTTCTCTTGCAACTCCGAACGAGCCCGTTCGATTTCAGCTAGTTTAACCTTTAAATAAGAGAGCATTGCATGAGCGGAAGGTATAGTGAGCACTGCAGTCGCCAACCGCCAGTAAGCAGATGTAAACCGCCATAAAAAGCTTAATGAGGCATGTGCTTATTTGCGTTGGCGTATAAGGTCGTCGTTGCTGATTGTGGTGTTTGTAACCGCAATGCGGTTGGACGCAATCCAAACAAATACCACCCGATGCCCGTCTTAATATAAAACCACAGCAGTCAAACGGTATAAAGCTTGACTTCCATTCTCGTTTAGACTACGACTAACCAACCCTCGTTCGGCTTACCTGTAATTCTGCTATCTGCGATTCGGCTTGCTTGCGTCGGCGGTCGTTCTCCTGCCGTGAGCTATTTACGCTGCGCAACTCAGTCGCCAGGTCAGCGTTCTCAGCCTCCAGTGTACCCTTTGCCTTCTCAAGCACCAATTTGGCTTTACGCAAATTCTCCAGCTGATCGTTAATGACATTCACCTCCTGTGAATGCTTGTGGGGGGGGGGGGGAGAGAGAGAGGAGGAGGAGGAGAAGAAGAAGGAGAAGGAGAAGAAGAAGGAGAGAGAGAGAGAGAGAGAGAGAGAGAGAGAGAGAGAGAGAGAGAGAGAGAGAGAGAGAGAGAGAGAGAGAGAGAGAGAGAGAGAGAGAGAGAGAGAGAGAGAGAGAGAGAGAGAGAGAGAGAGAGAGAGAGAGAGAGAGAAAGAAAGAAGAAGAAGAAGAAAGAAGAAGGAGAAAGAGAAGGAAGAAAGAGAAAGAAAGAAGAAGGAGAGAAAGAGAGAGAGAGAGAAAGAAAAAGAAAAGAAAGAAAGAAAGAGAAAGAAAAGAAAGAGAAAGAAAGAAAGAAAGAAAGAAAGAGA
>JBAMBQ010003508.1:0-16493 GCA_037044495.1 Stegana nigrithorax
TATAGCATAATAATAAAATCCGCTTAGAGAAAATAACAATTGCTGCTGAGCTTACTTCACTTTTGATTGCAATCGAGACGACAAAAAATTTCGAATTTATAAATGCACATAAACACAAACGCATGTGCATAATAAAAGTAAAGTCAAGTCATTTATGTGCGAGTATATAAAAAAGACATACACAGGCACATACTCGTATGCATATACGTATATAAATATATTAATATGTAGATAGATATGTGTAAGTAAAAGTGAGTATATTTATATGTGTAAGTAATAAATCTACATAGATACGCACCCAATGAAAATGCATAAAAGGCGCAGAGTAATGCCAAGCGAATCCAAGCCAAGCCAAGCCAAGACAAGACAAGACGAATTGAGCTGCGTTGAGTTGAGTTGAGTCGCGTTGCGTCTTCGCGTTGAGTTTTGTCGTTCTAGCGCCGCGCAAAAGTAAATTTATTAGCGCAATTGTTGAGTAAAAGGAAAATGTCTTTGCTGTCGCTTTGTCAGTTGGCAGACGTCGTTTGCTGTGCTTTTTGTTAATGTTATTGTGTTTGTCCTTTATTTTGAGTTTCTCTTCTTTTTGTTTTTTTTCTTCTTGGTTTTGTGCTTTTTGCTCACTTGCTTATTATTGCTGTTATTGTTATTCTTGTTGTTATTGTTTTTGTTGTTGTTTTTGTTGTTGTCTTACTAAAGCATATTATTGTGTCAGTGCACGGCGTCGCTTTTGCAAAGTGCTCGCTCGCATAATACGCAATACGCTTACGATAAATATTTATTATTAGGCGCGTGTGCAGCAGCGAGAATTGTGTGCTTGGCATTAGCTGAATTTATTTCAGATGTTTATGTTCAGAGTGTGGCATTAAAAACGCTTTCACGTCACATTGACTGACAGCAATTCACCGCACGCACTCACTCACTCACGCACGCACGCACGCACGCACGCATGCCGCATCATGTGCCAATTTAAAAAAAAAAAAAAAAAAAAAAAACAACCGTTCACGTTGTAGACAAACGGTGTCAATGGCGCACAATAAAAAAACAAAAAAAAACTGACAACAGCCAGAGAACGCAAAACAAATGCTTAGGTAAATGTGACATACGATTATGGCGCGCAATAAACGTAATTTGCGATTTAAGTTCAATTTGTACAGCATTAAAAAAAAAAACAACAAAAACAAAAATAACACAGCATAGAAGCAGCGAAAGATAAACAAGAAAACAAATAACAACGCAGCAAATGCCACCGGCCAAGCGTGCTGACCAAGCTGACTTAATGCTTGGCAACAGGCCACGTTTGAGCTGTGCATGGATTTGACTTTTGAACACTTTCTGCTTTTGTTGTTTTTTGTAATCTTTGTTTAGGCTGGCTAATAACGCACGCAGCATGCATAAGCAGCCACACACAATGCGCACTAGTTAATAAGATATGTAGGCACACACACAAAAAAAAACACAAAAAATAACCAAAATCTGTTAGTAGGTCAAAGTGATTAATTTACGCTGCGTATGCTTAATTTTAAAAAATTACACCTGCAACAAAAACAAATAAAAAAAAAAAATATATGCTGAATTTGCGTTGTTTTTATTTTTAATTTTTCTTATTTTTTTTTTAACAGTCACACTTAAATATGCATTTGTTTTATTTAGTTCTTTTGCTTTCTATTAATTTAATTTAATAAATAAAATTATTATTATGTTGCCTACTTTTGGGAGGCGTTTAAAAAGTTAGTTCTTTTTTGTTTTTTTGAATAAGCGCACGCTACGCTTTCTACAGCACAACTGACTGTCTGCTGAGCTGGCATTGCATTTTTATACGCGTGTGGCAGGATGCCCTTTGTGCCAAAAATCAAAACACAACATGTTGCATGTTGCAAACGTGCTTACAACTCCAGCATGCCGCACGGCGCAGACGTCGCACACACGCGCGCCTGGGGTAATTTGCGAAAGTGCCACGCTGTGTCCAACGGATAAACATACTTAGCTCGGCTTCGAACCGTAATCTATTACAAAAATGGCGTTTATGGCGCACTTGTGCTGTTTGGCGGCGCGTTGGCTGCAACCCGGCTTAGGTTCGCTGCGAACCGTCCATGCCAGGCGCTGCACTTGATTTGTTTGACAGGTCAATTTACAAGTGTTAATTTCGAACTTTGACGCGTTCATCAAGTCGCTCGTGGTGTATGGCTTGTCGTTAATAAAACGACAAAATATTCGTGTTCAATTTGTCAGCGTACGGAATTGTGTGCAATACACGTAACTCGATTGCCAGCAGTCACATGTCGCAATATGCGAGTGCCACACAAAACCTTTACTAATCACTGCCAGCGCAGCCAACTCAACTCAAGTCAAGTCAAATCGAAATAAATCTGACTGACGCACTTGAAGTGCTGCTCACATTTGCTAGCTATTTAGACTGGCTAGCTAGCCCAACTCTGATTGTCTCCCCTTGTGTCCTTCTGTCTGTCTGCCTGTCTGTCTGACTGTTTATTTGCACGGCACACACTTCGACACTCAATGCCACAAAGACAAAGCACTTGACGACAACGCCGCGCGTTTCTCACTTTATTGTTTGACATTGCAAATATTGACACACAAATGTTAATTATCCACGTAACGAAAACGCTTGGCAGCTGTAAACAGCCCCAATTCCTGTCGCAATCCCAGTTGCACTGTACGCTACATAGCTTACAAAAGTAAGTATGTACTTCGCTGCTCAGCATGTTGGCATGTGGAATATCAGTCAGCAGCGTTGTGTGAGTTCAGTCAGTCAAAAAAGCGGTAAGTCATGTAAACGCTCATGCAAATAGCCAATCAGTGCTGCTGCTGCCAAGCTCACACAACTGAACAAGTGACTAATGTGCACCGCAGAATAAGCAAGAAAAAGTTTTGAAATTAAAGCTCATATAAAAAAAATTCTATTCAATTAGAACACAAATTAATAAAACCGATAAAAGTAAAGACTAACAAATTTAAAAACACAGAAGAAACCATAAATAAAAGGTAAGAAAAATCAAAACTACTTTCATTAGCATATATCGCACGTTATGAAAACATGCCATACCGCAGAAGTGCTTTTGGCATGCATTGACATGAATTCCATAAAAGAAAAAAACAAAAAACACTGAACTTTTATTTTGTCGTTATGCTTACATACGAAAATAAATGAAAAAAAAGAAAAACCGATTTTGTGAGTTTTCCTTGTGAAAAACGCACATTTGTGAGCATGTCTTTTCTCATGCCGTCAAGTTCGACTGGGTTGTGTGTTACTAGAAGACTCAAAAAGCGCTGAGTATGCACGAAAAAAGGTAAACAACAGCCAGAGCAGCTCAAGCGACAACCGCAAAAAGTATGCTACACTTTTTTCACTTTTTCTTTTCTTATTCTATGCTACTTGACTGCTTTGTTTGCTTGTTTGTTTGTTTGTTTGTTTGTCTGTTTGTTTGTTTGTTTGTCTGTACTTCTTGGCAAACAGGTGAAATTGTACTTATTAAAATTTCTTATTTGATACTCGCAATGTCATACGCACGTTAATTAAAAATTTAATAAACAATCATAATTAATTTGTACACATGCAATGCGCGACTTTAATGAAATAACTGCAAAGCTTGCATCAGGCTGCATGCCAGAACGACAAAACGACATCACCCACGGGCAAAAGTGATCATCAGTGTGAGAGCGAGCGAGAGAGAGGCGCAAGTATGAAATGCTCGCATAAAATAGAATGCAACACCAGGCTTGGCTGTGCATGTCGAAGTTTTCATTAACCTGACTGGCGCAGATACGACATTCAACGCTGGCAGCTGTCTCTGTGCGTGTTACTTTGTTGTAAATTTTTTATTTTGCACTTTTTTCTCCGCTTTCTTTTTATCGCTACTGCGGGCAAGCAAAAAGCTGAAAAAAAAAAAACGAAAAAATAAACAAACTGACCATGTCACTGAAGTGTAAATGTTTTTTTCATTAACATTTTTTTCGCAAAATATAACCAAATCCAAACGAGAAAAAAAAAACACACATAACAAAAAAAAAGGCAATTTATTTTTATAAAAGCGCTTCACTCGTTGCTGACATGTGCTATACATAATTGTTTCAATTTTTGAAAATTTTATTTACAGCTTTTGTAATCAACGTATCAATGCGATTTTAACAATGTTGTTTTTTCAATTTTTTCTTATTTTTTTTTTATTTTTTGTAATTTTTTTTTTGAAAGGAATTGTCATAATGCATAGTTTAAGCACTTAAATATTTTAAATTGGTATATTTAAAGTTTTTACACGGGTTTTTATTTTATTCATTTGTTTTTATTTGCTTTTATTTCTGTTTTTTTTTTCTTTTCATTTTTGTTTTGTTGTTATTCAACCATAGCCATAAGTATTTATTTGTCAATAAGTTGGCACACATGCGCGCACAATGCGCAAAACTTTAACTAAAACCTGCCAGAGTTGGCCATGGGCGACAGCCAAAGACACGTGTGTGCATGTGTGTGTGTGTGTGGACTAAAAGATGCAAAAGCCAATGTGCCAGACAAAATGCATGCAACGGCAACTCTGACGGCAAATGTAATGAATTTTTGGCAATTGTATGCGTTTATGCGCTTGACATAATTTTGTAATTAGTAAAGTTGCCATGGCGCAATATTAAAAGATTCTTCAACTGCATGCATATGAAATGCCATCATAGCAACTTTCAGCAATGTCCTCTTTGTTTATGCACACATTCACACACACACATCTTTATTTTATTTTATTTTGTTTTTTGTTTTTTTTTTTTGTGTAAAGTTTGTTAAACATATTTGTGGGGCGACATGGTTTGTCAATGCAGGCATACCGTTTACCTTGAGAGTCAAGAGTTTGCATTTAATTAATTTCATTTAGTTTTGTTTAACAAAATGCTTTTGCATGTCTTCGTCTTCCCCACAAGAACTTGCATTTTTATGTACACGCAAAGTCGCTTTGAATTGCAGCTTAATAAAAAGCAAAGCAGCCTTCCTCAGAGTTTTTCAGCAAGTTTCGTTTTGTTTATTTTATTTTATTTTTTGTTTTTATTAGCTTGCCACAAAACCAGCCACTGCAACTAAGACTTTGCGCTCAATGCGAGCTTTGACCCGACATATTCAGGTTGACTCCGCGCAGCGTCGCCAGCATCCTGCGGGTGACGGCGTTCAGGGAACACATGTTACCCACAAGCGACAAATTTGAGCTGCAGTGGGATCCTTTGAACGAATTGCAAGTAATTAATTTGAGTAGTTTGCACATCTGCACTATAAGTTCGGTAATTTGTGCATTGCAGCAAAGGATGAAATCAGCCATGTTAAGTAGGCACACATTAAATTGAACTTAACCAACAAGGCAATTCATTCCACGGTCTTTCATATTCAAAGCAAAGTATGCAAATATTTTAAATCAAATTTGAGCATAATTCATTAAATATGTTGATGGGAAATATTTTTAAATTCAATTGAATTATAACATCATTAAAATTTAATACATTTTTTTTAATAAACTTTAAATGTCAACACATTTTATTTACATGTTTGCCATAATAAAAAACGTAACATTTAAATATTCAATTTCATTATATGTACAGAAACTGGCTTGCAAAGTAACCAACAAAAAATTCCACGAATAATGGCATTATAAAATAGACGCAACTCGCAACAGAATTAACGAGAAATCAAAAAAAGGAAATGCACAAAATTATTTATGAAAACTTACGAAAGTTGCATTTACTGCGGTTCATAAAATATTTTTTAGAAAAGTTACTCTGACAGGATAATTGCGGCATGAAATGTATCGCGCGGTTGCACTTACCGCGAATTGACTGTATATCGACACTGACTGACTCGATGCGCAACAGCAGAGTGATGGCTGCTGCCCTCTCCCCCCCAGATTCGTAGATCAAGGAGTCAGGTCTGTCTGCTTACTGACGCATGTCTTAATTTGATAAATTATATTTTTAATATTTTAATGAATTTCGTTAAGCAAACAAAATTACATTACACAAACTAATATCGAAACATTCTAAGCCACTTTGGACTTAGCATTTTCTTTTCTTTCTTTTTTTTTTTTTAGAACAAATTTAAAAACAAATGAAGTGTAGCCTAATCGAAAAAATGCTGCATTGTTACAACTTTGATTATGATTTTTAGAAAGTCATATTATATAACTTTTATTATATTTTTATATTAAAGCCAAAAAAAAAAAAAAACAAAGAAAGCAAATAAAGCGCAACAAATTATTTGTTTAAATTAAAAACCATTTTTTCGGGCGCATATAAATGCAAAGCATTGTGATGTTTACTTAAAAAATAATTGAAATAACTTCAGCTTGAATGAGTTTCGGTGCTTATTAAATTTTTTGCGCATTTATCCTGTTTACAGGTCATTTCCTGCCACTATGTTTTGGATTCTGAATTCTGTCATAATTTGAAGCCACATCCTCTTGGCTGCTATTGCCTGCCATTGGCTGTCAATCAGTTCTTAAGTCAATCATTCGCATACACACACACACACACACACACACACACACTCTCAGACACTCAGCTACATACACGGATGCTCACTCACGCACGTGCTAAACCCGTGTGGCAGTCACTCAGTTCATGGCAATCTCTGCCGCGTGCGCGCTTAACCTTGCACACACAGACACACACACACACACACACACACATACAAACAAGGTACATTGCGTACAAAATAATTCGGAGAAACTTTGTATTTCCACTTCAATTGGATTGAACAAACGAATTTCAGAACGAAATCAAAATGTTATGATTATACCACAAACAAAAAAAAAAAAAAACAGAAAAAAAGAGAAAAAAAAAGAAAAGGAAAAAAAAGAAAAACCACAACAACTTATTTTGATAAGCATGTGAGTAAGATCTTAAGAGCCCATTTTGCATTTTTTTCTTCTTCGGTTTTTCTTTTCGTTTTTTTTTTCGACAAAACTGTCAAAATTTGGCAAATAACGTAAACCATAACACGCCGCATGCTGCCAGAAACGTAACACACAGCGGCCTGTCAGCCAGGCAATTTTCAACGTAAACCAATGTCAAGGCTGTTGGCACAACTTTTTCCTTTTTCGCATTTGCTGCTGATGTTTTTAACGCGCTCTAGTCGAAACGCTGTCGATGGCTGGCGTTGAAGGGAGCTCGTTCTAGTTGTTTTTGCAGTTGTCATCGTCGTCGTTGTCAACTGCCGATGTCACTTTTACCGCGTGTCATAGTCAAAGGTAAGTCACAGTCATCAGCGTCGTCAGCGTCGTCAGCGTCGTCAGCGTCGTCATCGTCGTTGTCACTGGCATATTTAATTTCTTATTTGACGCACTCAACGGAATCACATTTCCTCATTTCGTATCCGAGCGCATAGTAGGCGTCTGTGAGAGTGTGGGCGAGTGAGCGAGTGGGGGAATAAAAAAGAAAACGAAGGAATAGCTTTTGCAATGCGGTTTGTACGTTCCTGAAAGTGCAACAGTAGATTAACCGCACCGCACTGCACCGCAGTGCACAACTGCGTCGAACATTTGATTTCATTTTCAATTCTGAACGAGAATTCGATGCCACTCTCGGCTGTTGTCATGGCAACGCAATTCATTCCGAGCGTTCGGTGTAGCAAAATTTTGAGCTCGCAGCGCAGCGTTCAATACTCAATGCCAAGCCGCCAATTAGTGCCGTTTTAAGCGAAATCAGAAACAGCAGAACATGCAGAAACCAAAGCAAGAAGATAAAAACACCAACAACAACCAAAAAAAAAAACAAAATCAAAAACAAAAAAAATTTAAAAAAAAAAATAAAATTAAACAAATCAAAAATAATGGCAAAAGCCGAAGTTAAATTGACAAACAAATTGCGAAATATTAATTAAAAAATAGAGTATTGCTGCCGATTTGCAATTAATACGCAAGTAATTAAAATGCAAAAACGAAAGCAAAAAAATTATAGCGTTTATTTGTTGTATTGACAGTGTCAGCATGCACACATAAATTTGAAGGCTTGGATTCTGCGACACAACCGAAAACGATAAACGGCTTTGATACGCTTCAGAACACACTATAGGCGAGTAAACAGTACAGGTCCTTCGCTAATCCTATGACGCTTTGCTATGCATACATTAAAAGCCTTTAAAACGGTAAATTCATAGCTTAACCTTTAACACAGTTTAATCAACGCAGTCTCATATTTAAGCCAAAATTTATAAATATTTTCATTAAAGCGTAAAAAAATTTCAATGAAATATTTTTTATAATAAAAATGGAAATATTTTCATATTTAATTATTATCAAGTTTCTCTTAAATATTTTTATATATTTAATTGAAAATATAATTATAATATGTGCCATATTAAAAGCGAAAGCCTTCTTATTTTATTTAATTATATTAAACTTTAATATTGATATTATTTATATTTAATAAAGTGTTCTTTTTAAATATTCAGTTCAAATATTTTGCAAATTCAATTAAATATATAGGTATATAATATTTTGAAACAAAATAAGCTGACTTATTGCATTTTTTAATATTTTTTTATTTAATTCCAAATAATTGCGGAATATACCAAAATGTCGGAACGATGTTCACTGTAAATAACTTAACTTTCATTTTGTTTTTTTTTTTTTTTCTTAACATCTTTGTGAAAAAATAATATCCGGCGAATGTGCACTGCGGTTTCGACAGCACTCCTCCAATTGATGACCCACGGAAGCACCCGCTATTGATTGTAACATCATCATCAGCATCATTTTCGAAGAAAAAAGCACCGAAAAAATTCGCAGCAAAAAATCACTTATTGCCGCATGTGCTTCAGCAAAAACCAGTCAGTCCTATTTTTTTAAAAATTCACTGAAACTCATTTTTTTTATTAAAACACTCATTTTCTTAATTGGCTTCAACAGTTTTAATTCTTCGTTCCATTGTCAACATTTCCATGACTGATTTTATCAAAGGTTGAAGATGTTTTCTATCTTTTTCTATGAATTTAGAATAAATCCGTGAAAGTAGCATTGAGGCATCAGATATACAAGAATACAGTGAACGCTCGAAAACCAGAAAATGTGGAAAAATCAAAATGATCGAAACCTGGACATTGAATATTTATGCAAAAACATTACCAATTAATTAGTCGACATATGTGTGTTCATTCTAAATTTCAGAAATCTTTTAATTTTGCATATTTTGTGAGTTTATGCGCATATTTAACTGTATTTATCGGGTATATTGCGCTCCTGAAAATATGCTATATGTTTTGCATTCATCAATTTATTATCATTACCAATTCTTGTTATATATGAGCTTCATTTTTTTCAAGCGTTCACTGAATGCTGTAAGAAATATGCAAATAGGCAAAAAATAAATAATTCCCAACAAATAAATGTTACAGTAAAATCTTTAATCTGTTTGGTATAATCTGAGTTTCGAATATGAACGAATTACTAAGAAGTGATATTTTTTTATTTTTTTTATTTTTTTTTTTTTATTTTTTTTTTCGCATAGCTTATCTTAACGAAGACAAGATGTACACATGTTTGCCAATTTGTACGAAGCAACTTAAAACTTTAACTGGACATTCATGCGGTAAGTGAAGCGTATTAAAATGCAGCGCAGCATGGGTTTTTCGTACAATGTTTGTATGAGCATATGTATATTATTTTAACAAAAATCTGCACGCACATGAGAATTACAATAAAAGCAATAAAGTTTAATTAAAACGTAAAGTCAACGCAGCACAGCCAGCAGAACAACGGCGGCGAAAGTAACGCAACAACGACAACAGAACAACAGAACAACAACAACAACAACAGCAGCAACAATTACAATAACAGCCACAACCACACTGAACCCACAACAACATAAACAACTGCAGCAGCAGTCAATATTTCCGATTTATGAAACTGATTGCATGCCAACAAATATTAGCCAGAAGTGTTATTACCACAAAAACCGAGCTAAAAACCAAACCAAACCAAACTATGAACATGTGCCTGCGTTACTTTTCGCACAAACATTCCCCACTCTCCAGACTCACCACACCGCATTCCACCACACTCAGCCAGCCAGCCCAGTCAGCCAGCCAGCCACCTTTTGCTACAATCAGTGTTGAAAAAAACGAAAGCAATTACGTATGCATACGCACACTATGTGCACATAAAGTGCGTGCAAACCACTAATACTCGAACATTTTTATATTTGCTGCAGTTTCTTCAAACAAATAAAGTTTAATTAAAACAACTTAAGTGCAATTTAAATTAAGCGTGCGCATTTACATATTGCATTCATTACGATTATTTCGAGTGCAAGCGATATGCCGCCCTCCCACGCACCGACTCCCTGCTGCATTTACAGTGGTCACTAACCGACGGACGAATGGTAACCTTAAATGCGTGTAAATCAGGGACATCGTTTATAATAAAAATTTATCGCGTCTCAAATGCCTTCAAGTTTTACTAGTGTGTGTGTAAAAACATATCTGTAGCAACTTATGTTGCTTTAAATTTGTTGCCGTTTTAAATATTTGATTTTTTATATTTTGGCTATTTGAAAATTTTAAAATGATAAATTTGTTATCTACCATCCAAAATGAAGAAATTATTTGGAATAATATATATATTTGATCCCAAGCAGAACGGAATGCTTCAATTGTAAGCTACTATTATACATGTGACCGACCTACACCAAATGCTAGTAAATCTAGCTTAGTGCTTCGTGTTAAAGATATAAACCTCTTAGATCTGAAGGAAAATGCATTCTAAATTGTTGCTCTAAATCTTTACAACTTTGGCCATGTATACTACATTGGATTGTTAATTTGACTGATTTTTTAAAAGCAAGCTATTCACCTTTTAAAAGTTCGAATTTATTCGCTAGATCAGATCTGTTTGGGTAAACTCGCTGAAATAGTAATATAAACAAACGCTGAAAAACTTTCTAAATAAGTCGAAATGGTTCGAGGCGTATCAAGATGGCTTATATAAGAGAGTTTATAATGTGGATTTGTAACGGCCTCGCTGCAAAACACAGTTAATCCGGCATAGCAGAGCGTATTCAATTCGTGGGTACAATTGGCAGTCAAACTGGCAGTTGACGAATTGCATAAAAAGTTGCACAAATCTACGAGGTTAGTTAGGCAGGTGTTGAGAACAGAAGCTGCTTCACCTTTAAGTGACGCAAGGCGCATAAAGCATGTAAGTCCTTTGAAATCCTGTTACCGCATCTTTTGGCAAAAAGAAACAAAAAAAAGGCAAATGTACCTATGCATGTATATGCAGAAAAACCGACGATGGTCGGTCTAAGGCAAGATCGCACATAAACTGAAACATGGTCAGTTGATTTCAGCAAATTGGCATGGCAATTGTTGATTTAAGCGACGGTTACGTTGCAGCAAGGTAAGCGCAAAAAATTTATTTGTGCCAACTGTACGGGGATTGATAACTGCAGGCAGTTTGATTTATTGGACACGCTCGCAGAAGCGAAATGCTTCACGAAAAAAGCACAAACCAAAAAAAGAAAAACACGCACACATGCCCGAGATACAGTGCAGAAAAAACAAATGAAAGCAAAGGAAAGTAAAGGGCAGACAAACATATAAAACGAATAGCAACATTCACTTCTTGTTTTTGCTACCCATGCGCTTTGCAACAGCAATTGACGCTTACATGTGCAGATATTTGTTATCTGCTAACATTTTTTATACACGTATTCGCTTTATCGTTTTGTTTTTTATTGTTGTTGTTGTTGTTGTTGTTGTTGTTGTCGTTTGTTTTTGCTTTGGCAAAGGAAATGCAGTAAACTGCGCATAGCTGCCACAAACGAAATGTTTCTGGTTTTTATTCATAGCGCCGACGACGCAAATGCCATATTGCCATATTGCCACATTGCCGCCATGTTGCGTGACCGTGCAGCAGCACGACAACAGCTCAAGTGCAGTTATTACCTAAACGCATATGCCATTATATGTATTGTATGTATATACACATATGTATGCATATAACTCGTGCAGCTGCTCTGGCCTGGTCTGGTCTACTCTGCTCTGCTGCACTTGACATTTAGCATTGAGTGGAGAGTGAAAATCACAGCGGGTGTTAATTGCTTACGCATTGTTGGTCAAAAGTTTTTCTGCTGATAACAAATGCAAAAAGTTTAAGCAAGCGTCTGCATCAAACCATTAAGTCATTTATACACTAAACTTTATTATGCTCACTACGGTGTGTATATGTGACATAAATGCACATTAAATGCTGCATGAAGGTAATTAAAAAAAAAAAACAAATAGAATTTTATTACTTTTTGTGGCTTGTTAAAGTTTGATCACATGTCCAATAAAATAAACGCAGGCATTATTCTTGATAGCAAAGAAGAATGGATGATCCACATTGAAGCTGTAGATTTGCTCATGCAGCCTGCCACATTCGAGACTCACTTTGGCAACTGCAATGAAATGAAAGCAAACAAATTTACAATTAATTAAGTTTTACCTATGCAGCAAAGCACTGTGCACTGCACTCACATGTCGCGCCGGCCGCTGTGGTGCCTTTCTCATTCACTTCTATGACGGCGCTGTGACGCACCTCCGATATATGGCAGCCAGTTTGTGTTTTTGTCAAGCCGCTGAAATCCGCAGCTGGCGTGAAAATGCGCTGCAAGCCCAACTGCAAGCAAGATTGTTATGCATATAAGCTAAGTATATTCCCAGTCTTCATTAGCGAGATCGTGATCGAGTGTGTCTCACCTGTGCCAAGACGCGCTGCAGCGAAATGTCATAGTCGAGTTGAAATTTCGGCAATGCCAGCTGCACCTTCTGTTTGCTCAGCGCTGCGCTCAACTGCTGCAGGTCAGTGTTGGCCAAGTTCTGCTCCAGCAGTTGCAGGCCATGCACTTGCTGCGGCAGCACAATCAGCAGCGTTAAGTCGGTATCGGCGTAGGCCAATTCCAGCGCAGTGGCGTCGAGCTCTTTGAGCTCAGCGTAACTGAAGTAATCCGTTTGCTGCATGGTGTCGACTTTTGTCTGGCTGCCATCGTGCTGCGTGAAGTCGCGCGGCTGGGTGCAAACAGCCTCAAAGGTGTTAAGCCAATCAGCCTTGAAGTAAATCGCATTCACCAGCACAGCCGCGGTCTGCGCATCCAAGCTGTCAGCCGCAATCAGCTCTGCTATCTTGTTTTCCGTCTGGCTGGCAATCCAAGCGTTGATTTTTTGCGCTGCTGCTGTCGCCTCTTGAAATTTCAGCGACTCGGCTGTCGCAGCGAAATACTTTGTCGCCAGTGCGTTGAAGCTGTCAGCGAGCAAAAACCTTTGATCAACGTAGATGCGGTTGGCCAGCTTCAGTTGTGCACCGCCGCCAGACGTTGTTCTGTTCAGTAGGTTGGCATAATGCTCAGCCGCTTCCTGCTTTGTCGTGCCACTGAATTTCAGAGTCTGCTTGAGCTCCAAAGCGGTGCTGCCCTCAGCGCCGAGATAGGCTAGGGCCAAACAGGTTTGTATCGATGCCGGCGACACAATGATGTTCTCTTCGAAATTTTCCGTTCTTAGCACATCGAAAAGCTGAGTTGAGAAGCTTAAATGCTGGCCTGAGCTTGAGTTGGCTGTCATCGCTTAGCTTAGCTATGCTGTAAGCAAGTTTTCTATAGAATAATTTGTAATTAACAAATGTTAATAATTTGTTTATAGTCTTTAAGTAAATTTGTTTTTTGTTTTTTCAAAATTTTTTCCACTAAAATAATTAGAGACTATTAACAAATTTTTTTGTTAGCATTTAAGAAATGAATCCATACTTTATATTTCTTTATGAGTATACAAACATTTGCAACAACCGATTGGTAAAAGATTTCCATTTAATTTTTCGTTTAAAAATTTAACATAAAATATTACTGTGAACATTTTAATCAAATACCTTTACATACCCGTATAAAATGTAAAAAATTTTATGTTCAGATTTTTTTTTTTTTCTTGCAGCCTTTTTTTTAAATCTGCTATATGTTACTAAAGATTAAAATTTTTTTTATTTTTTAAATATATTTACGAGTATTAATATTAAATTTTTTTTTTCTTGCCATTATTTTCTACATTTATTTTAATTTCATATATTTAGCTCGTTATGCTCAGCTTCTAAAAACATTGCTAAAGTGCCCACTGTGCAAAGATGTTGGCTTTGTTGTAGACGACATCAATGATGCAATGACTGCGTAACTGCTTTTCCTGTCACAGTTTGTTATAAAATTGCTCATCATTATTGCATGTACGAGTATTATTTTTATCTGTTGCTTATGTCAGCATTTGTTTCTTATTAAAAAATAACCATAAATATTTTTCAAGATTTAATGACTGCAAATCACAAATTCCAATCCCTTATGTAAATTTAAGCCTTTTTGGCTTAGTTCAAAGTATCTTATGCTAATAATTTAAAACCTTTTTCATGAGCATACTTTCTTTTAAATTTAAGCATGTTCCAATCTTAAATTCTGGCACACAAAATCAAGGACCCTTAGTTGTATTTTCTTGTTGCCTTTTGTATTCATCTTTAATAAAAATAAAATCCATACTTTTTATTGTTCTCGTATTGGGTTTGTTTAAGTTTCATAAACTTAAATGCAAAAATGTATTTATAAGCTATACGAAGCACATCTCTTTAAAACAGTGAAGAGAAACTCAAGTTGTATAACTCTTACGAGTTTTGTCTCTTCTATAGAAAAAACCTATTTTATAATTTTATTTTCATTGTTTGTTTTTTTTTTGTTTTTTTTTTTTTTTTTGGGAGTGCCACTTTTGCTTCTTTTAACTTTAGCTTCGTTGTATTATTCAAAATGCATGCCATTTATTGATTTAGTAGTTAGTTTATTATTTGTCTAATTCCCGCACTCACTTCAACAAGTCAAGACAATAAATGTGTACTTTAACAATTATTAGTTTATACAATTAAATGCTGTCATGTGACAATGTCAACAGCAAAGCAAAAACTAAATTGAATTTCTTGAGCGACCTGAGTTTGTGCTTAAAAACGCTACCAAAAAGAATTAATTATAGACAGGTGGCAAGAAAACAAATTAGGAAAAAAGATACTTGCAGTAAAATTTTTAGAAAATATTTAAATAATCGTAGAGTCGCACAAGAAGAGAAAACAAGAAATGGTTTGCCACATATTGAAACTAAGTAAGGCTGTTTATTCGAAATGACCTAAAACGCAACATGCCAAATAAGAATAAAAAATGATGTAATAAAATTCTAGTGAATAAGTAACTGCCTAAAAAAAAACACATATACATAGGTATCAGATAGAAACTCTAGAACTTTATAAATGAATTATTATTATTATATTGAAGCTATTAAGATTTTCCTTAAGAAATTTTTGTTTTCGACTGTTTTTTCAACTACAGCGATATCTCCCATAATCGGATAGCAACGGTCGGGATGTTTTTGTTCGGTAATGGAACCTGTCCGATTATGGAAATGCATTTGGTATGAAAAAAATTATGTAAAGCTTTTGTCCGGCTATGAGATCTGTCTGGTTATGGTGACTATCCATCCGGGAAATTTGACTGTATAGTTTTCATCTAACTATTATGCTTATCCATGAAAATAAGGATAAATGTTCAAACAAAATCCATTAAATAAAAACAATTTCATTAATATTTAAAAAAAAAGTTTTTTTTTAATATTGATTACCCAAAATATTTCGATATTTTATCACATAACGTTTTCAGAGTACAAACATTTCAATGAGTCATGAAATTTGAACTATTTGAAAAATACAACAAATATGAAATTGTCTGAGTAGCCTCAATTTCTTTTATTTTTTAGATATATTATATAATTTTGCTGAAATTAAAACGAATAAATAGAAACTACTATTTAAACTCTGACTAAACACGAACGACGTGTCCAGCAAACAAAGTTGTCCGTTCATTGCGAATTGCAAAAATAAACGGATGGTCAACTGTAACGTATTTGTTTGTGATTAATCCGGCGCGAGACTCCATAACAACTGATAAACAAAAAATTAATATAGAATAAACAGTAATTCTTCCTTGGCATAAATTGGCTAAACTTACACGCTGAAGCTGCAGCAGCCTCGCAGCCCACTTCATTGATGTCAAGTATGGCTTTGTGCCTGGCTTGTGACAGTCTTTGGGGCAACGCCGAGGAGGCAGCCAACAGACCACTCAAGTCGGCAGCATCAGTGAACACTTGCCTGATGCCAAACTGAAAGTAATATGAAAATGTTAATTTGTTTAAATTGTTTTTGTTTTTTTTTTTCTAATATAACCTGCTCCAATGGACTCTGCAAATCGATCTCGAATTCCGCTTTGAACTTTGGAAATTGCAGGGTCAGTGCATTGGGTGTCAAACGACTCGCAATTGAGGCAAAATGCGTTGATTCCAATTTCGTTTCCAAATCTTTGAGGCCATCGACTTTCTTGGGCAAAATGATGAGCATCGCTACATCGGAATTCTCGAAGCCCAACTCAACTGCCTCGGCATCGAACTCGGGTAGATCAGCGTATTTGTAAAAAAG
>JBAMBQ010003511.1:0-25725 GCA_037044495.1 Stegana nigrithorax
GCTGAGCGTCGTCTTTTATGGCATTTAATAAAATGCTATTCTTGTTCGTTCATTAACGCAACTACTAACTTGAGAAGATCATTGGATGATTGGTAGAATCGGACGGATCTATTGTGGCTGGCACAGCTTTTGTTGATTATGACCATAAATAATTTATGCCAACAAATGCGATGACTTACTGCCTGTCAGAGATTGACAAATAGTTGACGGTTTTATGGTTTCATAAATATTTTATTTTCAACGCATACCGGCCGTTAAATTCGAATGGTAACGATATACATGCATAAAAGGCATGGGAAACTATAACTAACTCTATATATCACGCTTACATATATTTACTGCTTGTGTATGTGTGTGTGTGTCTGTATGTATGTACATATATATATGTATAAGCGACTTAGCCATATAAGCGTGTATTTACACACATGCACGAGCTTAGTGTTGAGCTCAAAAATTAACACGCAAGCGCATCATTAAGCAAAATACTAAAACGTATAAATAAAAAAACAGAAAAAAATAAATACGAAAAAAAAAAAAAAAAAAATTGAAACCGAAACAAAAAATAAATTAATAAAAAACAAATAAAAAGAGAATTATATAAAAAGAAAAAAATAAAAACATAAACGACAATAACAAAACAAAAACAACAAGAACAACAATAATAAAATAAAAAAAAAATAAAAAAAATAGCAGCCAAATAAGCAACGGAACATTCAATACGTTTTTAGTGCATTTGTGGTTAGTTTGGGCTGACTTTTCGAAACTCGAAACGTTTTAAAATCTCTGATTTATGTAATTATTCGGGGCGACAAGAATTTCGTGCGGACTCCAATGGAGTCTCCAACAACAATGGTTGACGTTTGCGCAAACCTCTAAGCGGGGTGTGGCGTGCGACGACGCAGACGCAGACGCAAGCACAGACGCAGACGCATAAGCAGAAGCAGACGACAGCAGCCGCATCCTCATCATCATTGGCGACAACAACGGCAACAACAACAACAACAACAAAGATATCGTAGACATTGCCAGAATGCAGCCAACAGCATTATCAAAACATCATGGAAGATGACCAATTTGAAAAAGCAACAACAACAACAGCAACAACAACAACGGCAAACCCTAAGGAAAGCAACAAAAATAAAAAAAAAAAAACAAAACAAAAACGATATTGAAAACTTTTGAAACTAATTTAGAAGTGACTGCGCGTTTGGCAGGAGCTGAGAAGAAGTCAACGAGAAAACAAGTTTTATGCCAGAATACGTATTTCGGCTCAAATGAACGCAAAACGCATCTGAGTAATACATACGTACATACATACATATATATATACATACATACAAGTGCATGTGGCATGTAAATATGTATGCGTTTATAGTTGGCAGCATGTGCATGCTCATACACATATTATATGTGCATACGCCTGTGTGTGTGTGTTTGTGTGTCTGCATGTGTAGGGCTGCCCGGTTTGCCAGCCAAGAGCTCAGCGCTTAGCCAGCATGCATATTTAAAATGGAGTCGAGTCCAAGACAGTCGGGGTCTGTAAGCTGCTGGCTGGCGTTGTGTAACGAAAATGTTTGGTTTTTGTTTTTTTTTTTTTTTTTTGTAATTTTTAATGTCGACTCGTTCTTTTTTGGTCAATAATTAACATAAACGCCGAGACATGACACACATTAATTAAGACACAAATGCTATAAAACAATATGCCATATGAATATGCATGAGCTGAGCTAAGCTGAACTGAACTGAGCTGAGCTGAGCTGAGCCAATTAATGGCCGTAGAGCTCTGCTTTGTTTAATCAAATTATAAATCAAGAACTGGAATAATAATCTAAAAGCATTTATTGATTTACTCGAATTTGCGCTTATTTAGGGAATATTTAACATTTTAATGCAATTTTCCAGAACGTTTGGCATTTTGCGAATGCTTCTTAGCTCCAAACTAAACTCGCATGCACTTTTAATAGACGTTGGTGGCTTTGAATTATTGCTTCACGAATATTAAGCGATTGCCCAATTAAAAGCTCAGAGGCCAAATGCCACAGGAAGCAAATGGCGCAGGAAGAACTTTGTTTTTGCATAGAATGATAGAAAAGATATTTGCTTAATAAATTCATTTTTTAATTTTTTAGTTTTTTAAGTTTGAGTTCTAGAGACAGAACTCAAACTTAAGCGACAGAAGTTTAACTGTATTTATTTGTTTTTAAATAAATTAATGCGAAATTTCAATATGTGTTTAGAATGCAAAATTATATATAGAAATCACTAATTAGGAATTGGCGACATCATTTTAATTGGATGTGTGCCACAGCACTTTAAAATAAGATTTCAGAGTAAAATATTTGTTTAGGTTTTTATTGAAAAATATTCGTTTTAGCTAATTCACTTCACTCCACTCTGGATGCGAATATTGAAGTTCGTAAAGAAAGGAAACGAAGAGCATTTAGAAATCACTTGAAGTAAATAAAACTGGTAATAAATATTTTAAAATCAACTGATGGCAGGCAGTAAAGTGAATTTGAGAGAGTTGTATAAAATAAGGTAGCGACATTGCAAGCGACAACATCATCGGCATCGGCATCGGCAGCAGCAGCAGCAGCAGCAACAGCAACAGCAGTGGAAGACACGGCAAAGCAAGAGAAGACATAAGCCTAACACGGCTAACAACGTCAGGTCAATGGACAAACCTCAACACGATTGCGAACATGCGCGGAGTGCCATGTAAACGCCCCGAAAACCAGGATGAGCTCATTTCGCCTGCACTAGGTGCTGCTAGGCACAGCCGCGACTGGCAATGCTGATACAGACATGTTGCTCGTTGCTCGTGTTGTTGTTGTTGCTGCTGCTGTTGCTGTTGCTGTCGCTGTGCCTGCAATGGGGCAACTATTGTGGCAGCATTGTTAGCGTGGTCTGTCCGTGCAAGTGATTGCCTTGGCAAGTATTTAGCGAGGACAGCGACGACGACTACGAAGACGAAGACGACGACGATGACGACGGTGACGGTGACGATGGCAACGCTGGTTGACATGAGTTTCGCATGTACGAGCTGTCGACAGAGGCTATGTACTCTATTATCGCCAGCGAGTGATCATTGTCAACCATATTGGTGACAGCGGTACGCGAACGAAAATTGCCAGCGCGAGCCTGTGCCTCTGCCTGTGCCTGACTCTGAGTCTTAGGCTGTTCTCGAGCGCAAGCGCAAGCAACTGACTGAGTGTCGTCTGCACATGGTATCGTAGCGGAGTCAGTCGACATGCTCGACAACGTGCAACATTTGCATTTTTTAATTTGCAATGCTGCAGCTCGGCTAAAAAAGCAAAAGTACAGATGCTGATGCCTAGGCGCGTTTCGTTTGGTTTTATCTGGAAATGAAAACATCAGAAATGGCTTAAGGCATATGGCTTTCGCAGAAATGAAAGCCCAGACGAAATACTGGCACACACGCCAGCGCGTAGCACGAAAGCGATTGCTGCACCTGGAGCAGACTTGGCCGACGTATGTTCATTCGTTCGTTGGTTGGTTGATTGCCTTTACTGTGTGTCTGTGTGAGCTTAAGCTTGAGCGTGTGTATGTATGTATATGGCATGTTTGGCAGGACGCACATCATAGGCATGGCCGAATGCCTAACTGAGTAACATGTCAAATCACAGGCAGAGGCGCAGGACAAGCGCGCGCTGACTGGCAGCACATAGACAGGCAATCAGGCTGCCACACTGCTGGACTGGCAAACTGATGGCAGTCCATCCATCGGTCGGTCGGTCGGTCGACGGCGGCAGTGTGCGGCACAGAGCTGCTGGCAAGTTAATTGCGTGCGTTTGAAATGAGCTGATTAAGGCAAAACTTTTCTTTTATAACATTTATTTTGTTTTGTTTTATATTTATTTTTTTTTTGGTATCATTTTAGTAAACAGCGCAAAGAACAAAGCAGCCGCCAGCGTTTATGGCCCAAAACACTTTGACGCACAATTACCTACATACATACATACATACACATGTATATACATGCATATGTATGTGTGTGTGTGTGTGTATGCATGTACATTTGTGGTTGGCTGCGTGGTCATGCGTTTGTGCAGGCGGCAACTCATGCCTGAGTAATGGCTTGGGGAGCGCGTAAGTGAACTTTTAATGGCGTCTAAACATGATTTCCGTTCGCACTATTTAATTTATGCTTGCCTACGAATTACGACGCAAGTGTCTCAGACTGAGTCACTGGCGCAGTTCCAAATAAAGATGAAGATCGCGCACAGTCACCCGCCTTTAGGTTTTGCCTTATTTCGTGGCTCATTGTGTCTCTGTAATTGGGTTTTTTTACGCAGCGTAATTCCATTGAAATTGCAGGCAACTTGCTTTGATTTATGCATATGAGCTGTGTAATGACCAACAGAAGTATAACGGCAGCATTTCTTTATAAACAAATACAGCACAAAAAAAAAAAAAAAACAAAAAAAAAAGAAACTAAGGCCAACCACTAAAAAATAATAAGTAAAAAAATAATTTTAATTAAATGAAATTTTACGCTCGATTTCTGTGTAACTTAGCGGCTTTCGCACGCAACGCATTGTTGGCTCATAATTAGTTTTGGCCAGAGCGTTCAGACGTTTGTCGGCCATATTGTCGGCCATTAAATATAATTCAGCGCATTTACAACAACACCACACCATCAGCGTTTCATCGCAGACGGCAGCCATTAGTGCTCAACATGGAAGCTGCGTTGCTCATTTGTTTTTAATTGCCAACTTGCGACCTTGTTGCGTTGGGTTTTCCATTTGGCACCGGACTTGCGCATTTTGTTTGGTCTTTAGCTGCGTGTTGAATGCCTGATGGGCATTCGCATGAACTATGTTTAAACACTTGCTTAACCGTAGCTACCAAATGCACATCACTGTGAATACACATTCACTGTCTGTGTGTATGTATGGCTAGGCATGCACACACATCTGTACATACCTAAACAATATGCATTGCATTGTGTGCCAATTGTCAGCAGAATGTGAATTTTTTCAATTGTCAATTCAAGTGCTGATATTTTTGTCAGCCACGGCAAAAAGTTGTCATAAGAAAAATTAACAGAATACCAACATGTGCGCATTTTTATAAATTCACCAATTTCAACTTGGTCACACTACATGTCATGCCCTATTTAAAATCTCTGATGAAATTGCAACAAACCACACATCTAATTGCTCTTGATTTTGAAATATGTTTTTTTTTTACAGTATTTAATAATGTGCAAACTACAATATTTTGTGTCAGACTATAAATGTAGTTTTTGTAAAATCTGTTAAGCATAAATTAAAATGCTTTTATAACTAAAGGTACACGTGATAATAATAAAAACTAACAATAAATTTACCAATAAGTTTTGCAATTGCGCAGCGAGAAAATTTTACATTGCCAATTACGAATTATAATAATGTTAACAACTGCCAGAGGCACCCTGTGCATTTAGCAGCAGGCTCGGTAAGCCAGTGATGCCAAGTTTACGCGACAGAGGGCGCCTCGCTGCCAAGGTGTCTGCGTAGGTTTTTCGATGCAAACATTTCACATTTTGAACTCGTAATCAGTCAGTTGTGCAAAAAGCCTCAATGTCATCTAATCCTGATAAGTTTGACGGTATCGAAGGCTTTTTAAGAATTCCTGTTGTGAAAAAAGAACGAATTAATAAAAAAAAGTGCATTTTGGGAAAACCTCGCAATGAGTTCTGTCATTGCTTTATTCAGAAGAGGATGCGGCTCATTCAAGCAAAAGCAAGAGAAACTGCTGTGTTGTTGCATTTGAGATAAATTAGTAAACTGTATAGAAAACATTGAGATGTTCAGATTAACGAGTAGTTTGCATTAGTGAGGCTAAGCCGCATGTTCGTATGGTATATGTATGATGTATGTGTGCATGGCTCATTAACTTGCAAGAGCTGAGACCAAAGCCAATTGGAAATGCATTTCTGTCACAGCTGGAAAACAATTCAAAGCCAAAGCCACAGACAAAGCCAAACAAAGGCTCCATAGCTCCATAGAAATATGTTAAACATGAGAGAGAAATATTGTGTAGCGGGCATCGCATGGCGGCCAACTTAGCTTGGTGTTAAAAACGCAATTGAATTTGCTGGCAGTAGACATTTCGTTAAAGCCATTACTGTAAGCTAAACAAATGGCAATTAATGCGCGTCATTAGACGCCGAATTCCAGAGACTGCGTGTCTTCCCACACAGCTCAGCCCAGCACAGCACAGCACAGCTCAGCACAGCACAGCACAGCCATCGACATCGGCGCGCTGCTTACGCTCAAAGCCAACTGGAACTTGGCTTTAATTGTTTTTAATTGCGCACCGCAACCGAGTCCGCGCATTCACATTCGCAGTCACACCAGCAAACCGAGCTACAGCGCATTGGCCATGGGGCCGTGCTTTGGAGCTGTTGCAGCCAGGTATGGCTATGTGCGAGTGGGTCTTGTGCTGTTTCCGTTGCTGGCGATTTGCTGGCTAATGCGTTCACTTGCGTTCAAATCGCACTAATTGGACGCGTTCGCGCTGATGCCCCCGACAATGGGCAGCCACGCTAGCGAATTGCGTGTCGCGCTCCAGCGCGGCCAATTCTAGATCTGCTCGGCTCGGCTCTGCGCTGTTCTGCTCTGCTCTGCTCTACTTTGTTCAACTTGAATTTGCGCTAATAAGCTACAACTTCATTGGCTGCCAGCGCAATCGCAATCGCAGTCGCAGGCGAAGCAGCGGTCGCAGTCGCGCAGCAATCGTGGCGCTGTTGTTAATTAACTTCTTGAAGATTACGAGTTATGAGCAAAAGTATCTCACATATACATGTGCGCATGCGCGTCAGCCTGCATCTGCGTAGTTTTCTATTTAAACATTTTTCCTCTTTATTTTATTCCATTTTATTTTATTTTTTTTTTTCTTCTTTAGTTTGTGTTTTTTTGTTCCGTCTGTTGTTGTTGTTGCTGTTGCTGTTGCCGTTGTTTTTGGTATTTCTCAATCAATTAAGCGCAGCCATTTTTGTTGCTTTGCTCAGCGTGCAATTTACACTTTGATTTCAATCAACAATCGACTGACTTGCCTTTGCTTTGCTTTAAAATTTTTCTAGCCATTGCGGTTGTGATTGTTACTGTTGCTGTTGCTGTTGTTGGTGTTGTTGTTGTTGTTGTTGTTGATATTGTAGTTGTTGCTGGTACCATAAGCATTTGTTCAATGATTCGTTCATTATTGATATTTGGTATGAGCCTAACGAGCCATGCAAGTCATTAGGCATTTATTATTTTATCATTTTCAATTTCATTTCGTTTGTTTTAATTGGTGCCGGCATTTGCTTTTTTTATTCTTGTTTTTTTTTTTGTATTTTTTTTTTGTTAGGCGTTTGCTTTGGCAGTCGTTAAGGCGCACACGGACAAGGCCTGCGGGACCATGATCAGAAATTATTGATACAGCGTATCATCGAGGGAACTTCATTATTGATGCTGTCATATGTTGCTTGCTTTCTGTTTTTGTTGTTTTTCTGAATCAATTATCGCAGTTGCTTCAGGCGCAACGGACAATAACTTATGCTAACTAATTAAGTTAGAAAATTCTTTTTTTCTCTTTTGTTTACAACACGCCATATGACATATATATGTATATATATACATATATACATATGTAGTATATAAAATATTATTAATATAAAAAAAAATATATAAATATGTAGATTCAATAAATGTGAATTCCTAGTTAGAAAAACTAAACAAGAACTCAAATACACTGCTTCAGTTAATTTTTTTAAACCAAAAAATTGTGCAAATTCATGCAAAACAAAAACAGTAACCTGATCATACATACTATATAAAAAACGAAAGTAAAATTTGTATATAATAATAATATTCCAACTGCAGACTGTTAGAGCATTCGATATTACGTAATATTTGATTCTCAAACATTGCAATGTCGACATTATGAATTTAGTAAGCAGCTTTGTCACTTATATTGAGCATATTTTTCTTCTCATTTGACAATCTTCTGGCTAAGCATTGTTTTTTATTATTTATTTGCTAAATAGCAAATAGCATTTTACTTAATGAAAAATTTACTAATAAAAGTAAATAAAAATTTTATTATTTGAAATTAATTCGAGAACATGACCAGAGCTGGTGGCTTAAAAACCAAAGAGAAGATAAGTCATTAAAAAAGAAAATGAATTCCAAAGAATTTTCAGTTAAAACTATAAAAATGAAAATGCATGGCAATGTGAGTGCAATTAGCAATAAATTCAATTGAGTTAAAGTTGACTATAGACCATGATAAAGTGGTTCAGTGCCAAGCATACAAGGCTAATATACTTTATGAGTGTTAGAATACGCTTTCACTCACTCGAGAACATACTGGGCCACATAAGCAAACAAATAAATAAATAAATGCATATCTAAATAAATAAATATTTGGTGGAAACATAAAAAAAAGAAGAAAAAATAATAATAAAAAAGAGTTTTGCTATTTATTAAATTTGAATGCGCAGCAAATAGAGTTTTAGCAGCAGCAGACTGCGTGTATGAAAATTCAGAGAAATTTTTAAGCAACAATAAATTAAAGAAATCGCCAACAGTTACCCGCCAGCAGTGAACCGCCGACAAAAGGAACGAACAAGCGCAGACACGATGTTTGACAATGCATATAAATGTGCCGAATTTCATATTTATGGCTTCATAATTCCAGTGAAAATGAAACCAAAACAAACGAACAACTTAACAGCCAACAAAAAACTAACAACTAACAAAAAACCATAAAAAGAAACAAAAAACAATCAGGTCTGGGGATGGGCGCCAACGAAACGTATCAAGTATCGCGCAAGCCAAGGGTGAGTTATCGAAGAAGTTTGTGAATATTTAATTATGCCGTGAGTTGAAATTGCATTATTAAGTGTATATTGCTTTCAATTTCGGTTAACAAATAACTATTCTATTTTTAGTGTTGCTTCAAATTAACGACACAGACGTGTTCAATTGAGTAAGCGCGTCATGGCAGGCCGATCAGCCGATAAGTCGATACTGGCGGCTGATTAGTCGAATACGCAGGCCTTGCCTAGGACTGGGGCATTCCTGAGCGCTACTTGAAGTGCCGATATGTGGCACTATGCGCATTCTCCAATATTAATACATATGAGATTATAAGCTGAATGTATTAGAAAAAAAAATTCGAGTAAAATGTTATTTTTTTTATAATTTTGAATCAGCATCAGCCCCCGGCTTAAGAAATTCTATTTAATGGAACTAAGGCCCGGCAAGACTCGTTCCTTGCTTTATATGAAATAATTCAATTACTCGTATTTGTTAGTAATAGATTAGCGTAAGGTCGTCTGATTTAATGGAACTACTTTTTCGTTTTAGCGTTTCCCAATGGCCTAAGCCACACGAATGCCATTTTATGGTCGACTGAAACAGAAGTTTGTGGCCGATTAACAAGTATTTAACAAATCGATAACAATCGGTAGTTCATCACTAAGGTAAATCCACTGTCTAGGTGTTGTATGCCACACAGCCCCGTAGCCACGTAGCCATGTAGCCATGTAGCCATGTAGCCATGTAGCCAATGCCTGCTGTTTGCTTGTTAGCTAAGTATTACAGCAATGGATTTGGCTTCGTTGGTTTATTTTATTTTTTCTTATTTTCGCCTGACTTAGACATACATAGATACATTGCGTCAATGTGTCCCCTTGCCCTCAATAAATGCCAATTAAGGCACAGTGACAGCATAAAACAGCAAAAAACCAGCAGCAATGGCAGCAACAAAGGCAGCAGCAACAAAGGCAGCAGCAACAAAGGCAGCAGCAGCAGCAGCAGCAGGAGACAATGCCAAAGTCCCAACGTCGTTTGTTTTAGACAATTGTTAATGTTCGAAGTTTATATGGCGCACATGAATATAAATCAAAGAGATTAATCGAACATGGCTCAATTGCATGCCAACATGGCAATGCGACAAAACCGAAACATGGCAATAATGTTACGCTACACCGTCATGGCATGGCATAATTCTTATTGGAGTACGAGTACATGAGCCCGCGTGCACACGGCCGAGCTGGGAAGGCCATTTTTGGCATTAATGAGCGCATAAACACAACTCAGCGTGCACACACACACACACACAGAGAGAGAGAGAGAGAAAGAGACAGAAAGAAAAGATGGTAACAATTTGGTGTGAATAATTGCCAAAAAAAAAGAGTCCAAGTGCATCAATGCATCAGTGTGAGGGAGGAGCGAAGGCGGCGAGCAGAGAGGGAAAGATGCATATCAAGCGCTAGTTAGGTCCTTAACGGGGCATTAACTTAAGTACAATTCAATTGAGTGACTTCGCAATGACTGACATTGCCTGGGCCGCCACTTGCAGGCAGGCGCGCTCTCAGCCTCAAATCAATGTGCAGCGTTTATAATTACAGACGCGTTCAACGTTCATCGTTCCACGTTCAACGTTCATCGTTCATCGTTCGTCGTGTTGTAGCTGCTCACGTGTAATCGAGTTGTGAATGCAATGCAACAATTTGCTTGCAAAAGTGCCGAGGAGCTAAGCCAAAGTTGCTGCATTGCCTGGCTTAACTGGCTTACCTGGCCTACCTGGCCAACCTGGCCCGGCTTGCCGGTGATGTGCAACGCTCTGGGCTATGCAGTGCAGCGCAAGCGAGAAGACTGCAATGCACTTTTAAACGATGCCAAGTTGCACAGCCAGAGCCAGAGCCAGAGCCAGTGCCGATGCCGGTGCCGGTGCCTGGGCCAGTGCCAGTGCCAGAAACTGAAACTGATAATTTTGATTTACAACATGCCAGTTATTATTTATAACTTACTTAGCCTTTGCTGGCAAACAACGGCCGCGAGAGAAGAGGGGCGCGGAGCCCCGACAACTGCCACAATGGCCATTTTAAGCGATTTGCCAAACAGGCACACACACACACAACACACACACACACGGCCACAGCACAGCCGAAGCAGGCATACAGGGAAGCAGCCAAGCAGCCAAGTAGCGACGGTGGCCAGCAAATGGCAAGGGGAGCAGCGAAGCATAGCAGCGTTGAAGCGCATTGTAAGAGCGTTGCGTGGCAACGCTTCAATGGTTAGCTCGTCTAGCGAAGTCAAGACTACACTTTGTGGTTTTACTAAAATGGCTAAATGCTGCCTTTTTGCCTTCTCGCAATGGCAACGCAACGGGCTCGGACTCTGGTGCGGGCAGGGGCTTGGGCTTGGGTTTGAGCCCAGGCTGGCCGCATCACTTGCGAGTCGAGTGCTCCATTGCGCAGCTGTGTACGCCCATTCACGTTCTGACCGCGAGCGTTGCTGAAATTACCTGAACAAAGCTGTGCTGGGCTTACTCTGCCTCTGTCTCTGTGTGTGTGTTTGTGTGTGTGTGCATGTGCACAGGCTTAGGTGCTTGTTTTGGCCATGGGTTTTTGTGTTGTGTTTTGGCAGGAAATAACTTATTTTTCAGCATACGCGAAATGGGTTTAAACTCATTTTTAATTGGACTTTTTTGGCAGCAGGCGAATGCAGGCAACTTGCACACAAACAAACAAACACACATACATACATATATATACGAGCAGCAGCAGCAGCAGATGCTGATCAAATGATGCTTTCTTGTGGCTGCCAGCACAGCTCGCTGGCTAATCGTTTGCCAGGACATGCGCGCATTGTTGCCTGCTGCAGCTGAGGCTGCTGCCCCGAATTGTATCTCACTTGCTGCTTCTTCAATCACTCACTCACTCATTCACTCACTCATTGCAATTATTAAGAAATGCATTTTTGTTGTTTTCTTATACAACATTGCCAAGTCAAAGTCAAAGTCATCAACATCCACATGCTCATTCTCAGCCACATCAAGTTGGCTGCTCTGCTTGCTGCAAACCAGCAAAAGTATGCGATCTTGGGCGATGATGGGCGTGCGTGCACGTGTTACGCACTGCGTGAGTGGCCAAGTCAGGTGGCAGCAGGATATGCTAAAAAGGATAGGATTTCGTTTAGCACTTGATACGCAAGTTAATCTGGGGCATTATAAGTTACATATATGAAACGCGGGAATTCGATGAAGTCAGTCGCTTGCACTGAGGCTTGCATAAGTCAGCAGCTGATTAGTTTGGCTTTTAGCCAGTCAGCGCCTCGGCGTCCTGCCGCAGGCAATAAGGCCAGCAACAGCACGAGTGGCCGCCATTTCCATGCGACTTTGCCTATGCGCCGCTTGGCGATTCGCAGTTGATTTTCGCTTTGGCTTTGGCGTTGGCGGTTGGGTGTTGCTTGTTGCTTTTTGTCTTGTTTTTGTATATATTTATGTTATGTTATGTTGTTGTTGTTGTTGTTGTTGTTTGTCGTTTGCTTGTAAGTGCAAAATATGCCAAGAAATGCTTAAAAGCCAACTTCGACTTCGGGGCGTTGCACGTTTTTGCTTATGTTTCTTGCCTATTTTTATTGTGAGCTTTTTGTTTTTTTTTTTTATTTTTCATTTTATTTTTATTTTTAATGATTTTTTGTAGCTGATTGCCTTCTGACACGAGATGTCTAACTGTGAGTTGACTGTCGGCTATTTGGCTGCGCTTTGAGTGAGTAACGGGCCCGCCGATCTCCGACCATTTGCCACTCGCTGGAGCGAGGGAGGGAGGTGCGCGGCTGTGGCCGTGTACCCAAGCGTTTGTGCAAGTTTGGCAAATTGCTTGGGTGAAAATCATAATGACTTTTGTTTTATTTTTTATTTTTTTTTGCAGAAATTGCTTGACATATAAAAACAAAAACAAAAGCCAAAAAAAAAAAAAAAACCATAAACTGAACCGCTTAATGAGTGAAGTGTGAATAAAACACTTTGTGGCTAACATCGGATTTGCATGTTATGCTATGACCCAAAAAGATGCCATTACTTTTATGCGCTAAATGCGACTAAATGATTGATATTTGATATTCAAACCTGTGCATGCACAATTCAACATATTATTGATTATTTGGCAGGGAGCACATAAGCAAGCGCATCGGCTGCCAGCTGTTGAGTGTTTGAATTAATCATGTGGGATTTCCTGAAGAGGTCACAGATGCTAATTCATTGCAAGGCGGCTTCGTATTAAAAACATCTTCGTATAAAAACATAATCTATTTTTTATTTATATATGATTTTCAGGTTTTAGTTTTTGTGGCTTATGTTAGACGCCTGTTTTAATGAGCATTAAATAAATAAAAAAAAAAACTGAAAATTAGCTTAGCAAAATGAAATTGGTTTATTGTGGCGAGAGCTGTGCCTGATTGGTTTGTGGCATTACTTCAGTAAAGAGGCAAGTCGGCAGTTGCTGACTGACAGAAAGTGAAGATCGCGCAGATATTTGCCAAATCTTACATAGGCCATGATGCAAAGCAAGGAAATTATAAGCCTGATGATTTCACTTCCATAGACTTCCATTCCCATACTGACTCAATAAGTCAGGAAGCAGCAACTCTACAGTGACTGCAAATATATTGTGATGCATAGCTACACAAACTTAGTTTATCTTCCAAAGTTTGGAATGTCAAAATAAATGAAAAAAAAAAAACAGAAAAAAGAACTTCCTCACATCAAAGAAATATCGTGGCAAGGCGTTTCACAAATGGCATAAGGCGTGTGTTGTCGCTGTGTATTTTATTGTATGCACTAAATTCGGCATTTGATGATGTCTTTTTAAACTACTTTGAGGGCTCTTTTGCACACTTCATCAGCCGGATGAGGGGCAATATATTCAGTTTAGCCTTTGGCATTCGGCATTCGACAGAGAAGCAGCGACGAGTAAACACAATAAAACTTCGAGTCCATCATAATTCCATGCTGAATGCTCAATTGACACACGCCTGCGTTGAGTGCATGACAAAAATCGGGGATTGCCTGCCACCCGCAAGTCGAGACGTGGCTTTTTATGCATTTATAAGCCAATAAAAATTATACAAATAATGAAGCGCTGGCCTTGCATGTGAATCAAAGCCGCAATTCTATTGTTTTTTTGTTTTTTTTTTTTTTACGATTTAAATGCGGGTGATGCGCACTCATCAGCGTCGTTATCTTTTTGTTTTTTTTGGTTATGTTGTTGTTGTTTTTGTGCCATTTTAAGCACTTTTATTGCGCGCAAAACACGCACGAACACGAGCGCCGCGTCTTGCATTGTGCAGCGTGATGCGCATAGTTCCGAGAAGCAGAAATTCTCACGCTAGCAGATGACATGGACAGACAAGCAGACCGAGAGACAGACAGACATAGAGACAGAGACATGGGCAATATGGTCGGCTTAAAAGGACACACGCATTGTCGTAAATAAGGATTACGCTTGCAGTTGACTAAACGAAGCAAAACTGACTTATCGTATCGTATACAGTATATGTAGAAGTCATTTGGCTTAGGCCTCAACAAAAGCCAAGCGGCAAACACTTCAAGGCAGTGCCTCTGTAACAATAACAACAACAACAACAAGTAAACATACACAAAACAAAACGAAAATACCGAATCAAGAGGAGGAAGAAGCAGAAGATGAAGAAGAAGAAGAAGATGATTAAGAACAAGAGCTAGAACACCCACACGCATGAACGTCAATGTCACAGGGCAATTTGTGAGTTGACAAAATACGTGCGCATGTAAGTGAAAGATACAAATCAATCTTTGATCCTGCCGTCGCCTTGTCCTTGCTGCTGTTTGTGTCCAAATATTTTGTGGACCAGAGGCAATTGTGTTTGTGTGTGTGTGTGCGTATTAGCCAGGCTCAAAGGCACAAGTGAAACTTCTGCTTCTGCTACTTTGCCCCTTGCGCATCTTCTGCAGGTTTTTGATTCCTTGTTTTTTGTTTTTTGTTTTTTCTTCTGTTTCTTGGCCATTTTTATAGTTGGCAGTTTTTGGTTTTTGTTTTGTATCGATTTTTGTTTGTTTGTTTGGTATTTTTATTTATGAATTTTTTTTTGATTTTTTATTATAACAATTAAACAATTACCGTGCGTTGCCTTTTTGAACTTTTGCCGCCTTTGACTTTTGTCAATTTTCAGTTTCAGTTTTATTTTTTTTTTTGTTGTTTTGGTTTTTGGTTTTTGTGTGTTTTGATTTGTCTGCTGTGTTCTTTGAGTTCTTAACTGCTTCTAATGGGGTTTGAGTTGTAGTTTGCTGCACTGGACTGCAGCTGCTTGGGTGGCAGCAACGGCCGCAAACAGGAAGGTAGGCAAGGTATGCCTGCGCGTGTACATGCGTTGTTGTTGTTGTTGCTGGCGAAACTATGTTGGCACTTGTAAAGTCAAGCCTAATACGGGCAACGACAACAACGACAACAATGTCAGCGACAACGACAACGACAACGACAACAGAGTTGCTGACGCTGACTACGATGACGACGATGACGACGATGACGGCAAGTTATGTCTGCATGTTCCGATGCTGCCAATAACTGTTGGCTGTTGGCTGTTGGCTGCTGGCTGCCTGTTGTCTGTTGTCTGTTTGTTTTTGCAATGAAATAATTGTCAATAAAACGCTGCCTTATTATTGCTTGCCATCAATCGTGTCGCTAGCTGTCAATAGTGGCAGCTAATCATGCCAGCGACAAGCTGCAGTCGCCTTCGTCCTCGCCCATGTTCTCGCAGTTGTTATCTGTTTTGCTCTTTGCTGTTGCCAGTTTGCCAGTTTGCCTTCGGGCTGTGGCTAAGACAACGCGTCGACATGGTCACACATGCGCATAATCATTCATAATTACAACTCGTCGCCGTCGCAGTTGCCATAATGTCACTTAATATGGCAACAGCAACAACAGCAACAACAATGGCACACAACAACAACAACAACAACAACAACAGTCTGCACTACTGTTATGCGACAGAAACGTGTAGCCAGGCATTATTGTTCTAATTACTTTGCAAAATATTTGCCATACTTGTGTCAATGCCAATGACAACGTGGCAACTTGGCAACTTGGCAACTTGGCAACTGGCAATGCTTGCATCTGTGTCTGTAACTGCTGGCTGCTGATCACACCAATAAGCAAATATGGCCAAGCTATGCCTTTAATCGTGTGACAACATTGCTGCCTGCCGGCTGATCTAATTGTGACTAATCGCTCCGCGCTAATGTGCGAAACTATCTTTGCAACTGAAATTAAGCTAATGTCGCAGCTTCAGGGCCATTATGCACTCACCTCTCAAAAGGACAAAGGCGCACTGCGGAAGTTCTCTGGATGCTCCATAAGCATAGCTGCCCCAATCATCATTCACACATTTCTGCTTAGAAGACAACTGGCACCAAGCAAAAGCTGTGACCAAGTTAAAGACGACCAATAGTTTCTCATTTTTTTACTTCAACACAAGAATCTGCTGTTTGACATTGAACCCAGCGCATTGCATAGCAAATGGTCGGACCCATGTTCTACTTTCAACAACAACACATAATAGATTTTTATTCTTTTCGCTATATTTGCCAAAGAAATTCATTTGAGACACATAGTGAACTCATTTTGTGTTTAGGAAAATTATGAAGCCTGCAGGGACTCTGCAGTTTAGAAAGTAAACTCAAAGAAATTTATTTCTGCAAGGCAGCAGTAAAGTCCATAGAAAAACAATAAATAAAAAATAGCTAAGATTAATAGATGACTTTATACTGCAACTGGGAACCAGTGTTGAATATACATACATATGTATATAATATATAACAGACACACAAACGTGCATTGCTTGGCTGATTGGGTTCTATTTCATAAGTATGCAGTGTATTGTGCCCCAGTTCCCTTCAACGGGCTCACAGGCACTTATGGCCAGCTTAATGTAAACAGCGCACAAGGTTGTTGTTGTTTTTGTTGCAATGCTAAGCCAATGTACAAACAAATGATTGTACATGGGTGTGTGTGTGTGTGTGTGTGTGTGTGCGTTCAAGTATCTCGGCTAGCGACTTGCAGGCGAATGCTAAATGTATTCAACCTCATGTCTTTCAATTAATATTTTATGCAATAACTTGCGCCGCTGTCTGCTCGTTAGCAGCAGCGTCCTTAATAGAAAGCTGGCTAAGTAAACAGCATGGCTGCGCGCAAATTTCCACCACCAACAGCCGCAAGACGACAGCCAACAGCCAACAGCCAACAGCCGACAGTCGACAGACGCTGGCTGCTAGCCGCCATCATCAGCATGCGCTGGCAGGCGAAATTGGCTGCACAGCCACCACCGAGAAGTTGTTGCGTAAAACGTACGTAATTTGTTGATGGCACACAAGGGAGTGTCCTTTGCATGGCATGGCATGGCATGGCTTGGCATGGTATGGGTTGGCTTGGCTTGGCTTGGCTTTGGTGTTTGCCATATCAACAACGGCAGGGCCATTTCAACCCTGCTGGCAGCGCACTCCTTGATGGAATAATAAAAATCGTGCGCGTGTGTTAACGTTGCAAATTGGAGCTCAAGAGATCAGGACGAGTGGGTGGCTGGGCTGGGCTGGGCTGGGCTGAGCTGGGTGGCACGTCGGCACGTTGGCACGTTGCGAAGTTGGGAAGTTGGGTGGCTGTGTGGTTGGGCGTCTGTCTTTCGTTGCTTTAGATTGAATTAAATTGAATTGAATTGCCCGGGGGATTTTATGGCACGTTGCACGGAAATCGTTTTATTATCCTGTCGGTAAGTGCGTGGGTGTGTTGTCAGTTTAACACAGAAGACAATTTATTAACTGTGATGCGCAATGTGCAAACAGACGCCGCCCATTCTGCCTCCACACCCCATACACCGCAATGTGGCTATGCTTCATCATCAACAACAACGACAACAACAACAGCAACAACAACAACAATAATACAACAGTTAAGTAAAGCTAAAAAAGCCAACAACAACAACAACAACAGAAACGAATTGCAGCAACAACCATAAAGGACAACAACAAATTTGCCGATGACAAGCGCAAGGACAACAAACAAGCGAAACGCGCAAGGACAACAATTGCGTGAAAATGTCACGGCACGTAGCTTGAGCAGATTTCCGTGCGATAAGTTGTAATCAAATTATGCGCAGCACTGGAACAGGCAACGCCAGGATTTGTGCGAAGTTGATTTTAAGTTAATTAAAAATCGTGACAACAACAACAACAACAATAACTACAACAACAAACACTTGCACACTTGCTGACATGGCGGTGTACATTATGCGGTAACGCAATGGAGTGTCGCTGGTGTTGTTGTTTATGTTGTTGGTTGGTTTTGTTGTTGCTGTTGTTGTTGTTGGGCCGAGTCGGTTGTGGTTGAGTTATGTTTTGATAAGCGTGTAAGCGCACAGATTGAATTAATTACAGCTCAGCGTGTTGGTGAGGGCGAGCAAGCGAGAAATGTCTGTCTGTTTGTACATATGCATCTGTGTGTGTGTGTGTGTGTGCCTGAATATTGTTGTTGTTTACTTTGTGCCGACGAGCGTTTTGGGAATGAAAATATGCCCTCCCCCCAGGCGTCGAACAACTCAAGCACCACCATCATCATCATTATTACTATCATCATCATGGTCATCCTCATCCTCATCGTCATCCTCATAGTCATCGTCATCGTCATCGTCGCTGTGCGTTAGACCCTAATCAATGTGAAAAACATGGAAAACTACAATGAAATGAACTTGCAAACGCTTCGAGTGTCTGACTGCGTGTGTGTGTGTGTGTGTGTGTGTGTCGGTCATTTTAATTATGTGTTCCCACTCTCCTGCTCTCCTGCTATGCCCTCATGTCTGCCTACTCGCTCTCGCATTGGCACTCGGTCGCAGTTCACTCATTCACTCGCTCTTGGGAAGTTGCCTGTTGTTCTTGTTGTTGTTGTTGTTTAGTTAGAGTCCAGTCATGTTTTTGAATTAATTACCCAGCGACCTCCACTTCAAAGTGCCTAAACCAAAAATTTCTTCAGCACTCGCGTTGCTTCGCTGGCTTTGGCTTTGGCTTTGGATTCGGCTTCGGTTTTGGCTTGGCCTGGAAACAGGTTATTAATGCGTTTTGGAAAATTAGCTTCGGAAAATTTGTGTTTGCTGTTGGAATGGGATTTTAATTAATTCAGTTATTATTTCTTTTCAAACTGAGCATGGCACAGGGGAGGAGGAGTGGTTCCATCATAAACGCAAATGTTACAATATAAAATAGTTTCATTTTGAAATTCCTTCATCAGGGCTGCCGAGTGCTGCTCTAAGCAATTGAAGCCAAAGCGAAGCATTAAACGACAAAAATCAATTGTTTATCTGGAATTAATATTGACATATGTTATGACGTCTTCAACAATAAAAATAGTAGACCAAAATTTTATGATAAAAGAGGTTCTTGATCTTGACAACTGTAATATAAATAGTATTCAAGCACGGCCGAAAAATTTACTATTTCCTTTAATAAACTACAGACGGACAGACAGGCAGACATGGCTAGATCGGCACGCCTTGAGATGCATATACTTTGTGGGGTCTGCCACGCCTCTTTCTGTCTGCCTCATACGTTTGCATAATTATTTTAATATACCTTATACCATTATTTGATACAATGTGTAAATGTTTTCGGGATCTTAAATGTATTAGATATTTTTTACGTTTCTTATGATTTTTTTTGTTTATTATAAGATTTTGAAAACTTGCAAGATTGAAAAATATTATTTACAAAACACATAAGAAAAACTTGAACTCAGCTTTCCCTCAATTGAAATGGTATTTGTATGTGTGTGCGGATATGTGGCATACGTTTGCTCCATGAGAGCAGATTTTGTTGTTCAATGCCAGGCATCCTTGTCTTTCCAATCTTAAAAAGCTGCTACGTGATTGTTTTCTCTGGTCGATTTAGAAGTTTATTGCCTTGCCAAAGGCAGCTGCCATGTTCGCCTCGCGCAGTGCCTCGGCACAGGTCGGGTGTGCATGGCACACGCGTGCGATGTCCTCTGCCGAGGCGCCGTATTCCTGGGCCAGCGCGGCCTCGTTGATTAGCTCACTGGCCGCCGGGCCGATCATGTGGGTGCCCAGCACGCGGTCGGATTTCTTATCCGCCAGCACCTTGACGAAGCCATTCGCTTCGCTGTTGGTCTTGGCGCGTGAATTTGCCGCAAATGGGAACTTGCCGATTTTGTAGGCGATGCCCTCCTTCTTGAGCATCTCCTCCGACTTGCCCACCCAGGCCACCTCCGGGTGTGTGTACACCACGCTGGGCACACAGTTGTAGTCGATGTGCACCTGGCCGCCCTTCATGCCCTCGACGGTTATAACGCCCTCGTCCTCGGCCTTGTGCGCCAACATCGGACCCTGCACACAGTCGCCAATGGCGTAGATGCTCGGCACAACCGTCTGAAAGACCTTATTGACTGGTATGCGGCCACGATCGTCGCGCACAATGCCCACGTTGTCCAGTCCCAAGCCCTCGGTATAGGGTCGGCGGCCTACGCAGATCAGCAGCGTGTCACAGGTAAGATCGTCCTTCTTTCCCGACTTGATGTCCTCGAGAGAAACCGTCACCACGTCGCCATTGCGCTGGGCGCCCAGTAATTTCAGGCCCATCTTGAAGCGCATGCCCTGCTTGGTCAGCAGCTTCTGAAAGGTTTTCGCCACTTCGCCGTCCATGCCGGCGCCGCCGATGCTGTGCACCAGCTCAATGGCGGTCACTTGAGCGCCCAGGCGTGACCAAACCGAGCCCAGCTCCAGGCCAATGACACCGGCACCAATGATTATCATCTTCTGCGGCACCTTCTTCAGGCTCAGTGCGCCCGTGCTCGAGACAATCGCCTCCTCGTCGAAATCGATGCCCGGAAATGGCATCACCTCCGAGCCGGTGGCAATCAGAATATTCGTGGCCTTCACCGTGCTCACACCGCCATCGGCCTGGGCCACCTGCACATCGTGCGGACTGACAATGGTGCCGACGCCGGTCAGCCGTGTGATCTTGTTCTTCTTGAAGAGCATCGCAATGCCGCCGGTCAGCGCCTTGACGACGTTCGTCTTCTGCGCCAGCAGTCGCTGCAGGTCCAGCGAGACCTCGCCCAGCAAGATGCCCCGCTTGGCCAGTTCGCCCGAGTGCGCCAGGTGATAGTAGTGCGAGTTGTTCAGCAGCGACTTGGACGGTATGCAGCCGACGTTGAGGCAGGTGCCGCCGAGCGTGGCGCTCTTCTCAATGCTGACGGTCTTCATGCCCAGTTGGGCGGCCTTGATGGCCGCCACATAGCCGCCGGGACCCGAGCCGATGACCACGAGCTCGCACTCGTGTGCCTGCGAGTAGCGACGCGCCAGGCCCAATGCATCCGCCAGGCTGGCCTTGACTAGCTGCGTCTGCTTGGACAGAGATGTGCCCAAGATCTTTCGCAGCGTGAACGACATTTTTCGTTTTTTTTTATTAAAAAGTGTTAAATAAATTTTGTTTACACTTGCTAATTTAAATTCAAATTTGTCGTTGCGCGCAAAGCTCATTAGCTAGAAAATAATATACACAAATAAAAAAAAAAAAAAAACAATAAAATAAATATATATATATAAATATAAATATATATATATATAATGTAATATAAATGTATGTGTGCATATAAAAATAATTCTTGATATCTAAACCTGCTCTCCGGCAGCCTAATCAGCGCTTGGCAATGGTTCTACTGACTGTATTTTATATTGAGGTCAATCGGCCATTAACATGTTCACAAATTTTACGATTGTTATAAAATTATCGGGTGTATTGTGGTCGTGGTTCGTTTTGGTATTTTTAATAAATTTGTTTTTGTTTCGTTCTTTTTTTTTTCAGCTTTTGTGGTAATATAAGACCGCCATAAAATTTTTGAAAGCTGACATCTGATATCGTAAAGTTTTATGCGCAATTGAAAACAGTTAACAGCAAATTCCCATAAAAAAAAAAAAGGAAGGAAAACGAAGAAAAAAAAAAAGAAGTTAATTTCAATACAAAACGAATTTCAATATGGCCAAGTGCAGGGGTGCGGGTTGGCAGTGGATCTTGCTCGTTTGTGCAAGGGCCCCCAAACAGTTGAGCAGCGCAGACTTGTCAACAATATTTTATAGCTTTTATGTTCTTTTCGGTTATTATGCGCTACACAGCGCACAGGGCATGTGCACTTCGACGTGAAGCTTGAGACGGGTTTTCCTACCTAGGCAATGCTGCATAGAAGATGCAGCTCAATCGCAATGCCAGCGAACCGTATAAGATTTCTTTCGCTGGCAATGCAAATACGGGAGCAGCATCATCATCATCTTTGGCTCTACAACCCGGGACGGGTCTTGGCCTGCTCTCGCTGATCCATAGTTGTTTTATAGTTGGGATTTATTTTATTATACCAAAGATATCCTCGACTTATGCAAATATTGTGTTCAGCTTGGCATGCGTCAAGTCAATATATGTGATATTGTTTATAGGAGAACAGAAGGAGCTCACAAGTTGAATTGTGAAAAGTAGAATGGAATGAATAAGAAAACAGTGTATATGGCATAGAAGGGTATATAGGCCTGCTAGAGGCAATGTAAGGTCCACTTCGGGGCATGGGAGGCGGCTCAGGAGGGATCGCTGTGGTACTCGAAAGCATGAAGTTGGTCTGCATGGGATGTCGCTTCTGTCGCTTTCTGTTTTTTATTTTGCTTTTTCATTTTCGATTTGACGCAGCGTATGGCAGCGTACGGCAGCGAGAGGATCATTAAGTTGTGGAGTGCGGCCGGCTAAAGGCGGTTAGCGGAAGATAAACAGGCGCAGTCGCCATATTTGCGCGAGAGGTTTCATTTTGGCAGCATATGCGGCAGCAGCGTGTCTTAGCCAAATTAATTTAATGCTGTGCACGTCTGCTTTGGCCAGCCATTTTCGTTTTTATTTTTACTCTTCGCAAATTGTTTTTATGCTTTTGTTTTGTGCTTTAATAAAGTTTTTAAGCGCATACACTTAATTTAGTTGCCTTCAAAACGCTTAGCGCTGCAATTGAGCTGCATAATTTTTTTTGTGCTTTGTGTTTTCGTTATTGTTGTTGTTGCTTTTGTTGTTGTTGTTTTTTCTCAACGCATTTTCATGGATATAAAATGCAATGCAGCGTGCTGCGCAGTTGCCCTCCTCCGCCCCCCTCGCCACAGCCGGCGACTTGCCGAATGTTTGCACGCGCACGGATATGGCATGCGTTGCATTTTCATTTATTTATGGCGAAATGCTATAAAGACGTTTCAATTGGCTGCATGCAAACCGATTGCGACGAAATTCGCAATCGCTAAGCGGTTCTCGTGAATGTTGCATGCCAAAATTGTAACTTAAACGTAGACGGCCATAAAAGTGCACTTTATGAATATGCAAGCGAACAGCGAACAACGAACGATCAGCGAAGTGATCTAACGTAAAAGGCAATGCACAGAGAGATACCCAATGCACAATTACAGATGCAGCAGCGATGCACAGATGCACGTTTGCTTAGAGCAGATACAGGCGCAGTTGTTGTTGTTGTTGTTGCAGTCACTGTCGACGGCATGGCGGCAACGTCTGCATTCAAATTGGCAACGTGTCCGTTCTCTTGCATGCTGACTCTAAGCGATGGCGGCGCTACATTTGGCAACGCGTTTATGCTCTTTTCGTGTATGCGTTGACTTTAGTCTACTCTAGTCTAGTCTAGACTGAACTGAACTAAGCTGAGCTGAGCTGAGCTGGGCTGCATGCGACTGGACAGTGTCTAAGTGGCAGTTTATAAAAAAGGCATAATTTGTTAGCGATAAGAAAAGCGCAAAACAAATAAACTATGGCAAAAACAAAGAGAAATCAAATGCAAAAGCAGAAGCAGTAGGAAAAGGGAAAACGAAGAACGAAGTAGGAATTGAAATTGAAATAGGAATCGTTGCGAATTTCGTGTATTAGTATGCCATAAGCGAAGGCGCTGATGCGCTGTCCCGCAGAAGGTTGCGATGCGTTCCAAACTGAATATTGAATACGGAATACGGAATACGGAATAAGGTATAAGGAATACTGAATGCAAGGCAACGCCCCGGCAGCAATGCTGTCGGTCGGTCGGTCGGTCGGTCGGCCGGTCGGTCGGAGTCCGCATGTTATAAATGATGCGCATATCCTGGCAAAACAAATTACATACTTTCGGGGAGAAAAACACATTAGCGCAGCCAAACAACCGAAAATCGAAATTGATAATAGGAAAAACTATCAGAAGATCTCATGCATGGCGGGTAGGCAGAAGGGGCGGCGAGCGCACATAAAACTCGAGGCAATAAATTTTCGTTTACGACGTTGGCAAACAGCAACGAAGCCATGAGATTACATGATGTTGTCGTCCTCGCTGTCGTTGCCGTTGCCGTTGCCGTTGCCATTCCCGCTGTCGATGATGACGCCCGGCAATGGCGCTGACGATGACGATGACGTTGGTAATGATGAAGCAGCAGAAATCATGCTGCTGCCAATGAAAATGGACGACGAGCACGCAATATGGCATACACAGTCACACACACGCAGTCAGTCGTCTCATATGTTGCTGCTGCCTGCAGCAGATGTTGCCAAGTGTTAATAATCTCATAGTACGTATCGTACAAACAATCAATAGTTACATAGATAGATAGACAAATAGATAGATAGATAGATAGATACATTGTTATATATATTTATATATATGTATCTGTAATATGTACATAGTTGCTATATATGCACAGGCATACATACATACATAGATAGGTTAGCTAGATGAATGATTGTTTGCTTGATGCGTATTGCGCTAAGCTGCCATGTCGAAAATCGACCACAAATTGAAAATTTCATTTGTTTTGTCTGCTGTTTGACTTACATGCGCTCAACGATTAATTTCTGGCTGCTTGATTGCAGCTTAAAGATTTACACTTAAGCTACTGTCTGTACACACACACACACACACACACACATACACACACTCACACGCATACACAGAGTTTTGACATGATTGCATTTATTTTTTAATGATTTGAATTGTTACAAATGTAATGCAGCAAAAAATGAGACAACCACGCAATCTTTACGCAGCAGTGTACATGCCATAGCCCATTAGCACATTTTCACACACACGGTGAAATGGGGGAAAAACATAGAAATCAGCCACTGGCCAATAATCTCTTCAACGCCCAAGTGCCCAGCTTAGCCGCTAAGCCGCAGAAACCGCAAGAGCAAAACACGCCAGCAGCGTATTTTCAACCCCTCGTTAGCGCAGCAAAAGACTAAACAAAAAACAAAAAAAACACAATAGAAAAAAAAAAGGAAAAAGAAATGTAGACAAAAAGAAGAAAAGAAATGTAGAAATTGTGCTAAAAGAAAACGCTTCACACAATTTTCCGCAAAAGTGAAATGCTTGGAAAACCGCAAACAGCATCCAGCAGGCGATGACAATTGCTTTTCCTGCACAGTCGCGTGTTTTTCATCATCGACTGTGGCTGTCGCTGTGACTGTGGCTGTTTCTGCCCTGCACTTGTCGTCTGTGCCGTGTTCCAGGCAACAGCCGTCGCTCGCCCGGCTCGTTTGTGGCATCAGCACATGTGTTGTGGCATGTTAACGCCATTATTGCCGCTGCCATTGTTGTTGTGGCTGTAACTGCGGTTGGCCATTTTGTTGCTTCGGTAAACGTCAAATCATGAGTTACTTACATTTCGACGCAGCCATGCACGAGATCCGGGTGTTAAGTGGATTTAGTGGCAACATTTGTGCCAAAGTATCTTTGTATCTCTCTCTCATGTGCTAACCCTCCCGCATTGTGTGTGTGTGTGTGTGTGTGTGTGTGTGTGTGTGTGTGTGTGTGTGTGTGTGTGTCTATCTATCTATCTATCTATCTCTGTGTGTATATATATATAT
>JBAMBQ010003512.1:0-12603 GCA_037044495.1 Stegana nigrithorax
TGGGAATATAACAGCAAAGCGACAGCATACTTTTTTGTCAAATGCTGAGTAGATAAATTTTGTAATTCTTTGTGATTAATTGCCAACTAAAATTTTTGCAATGCGTAAGCCCACTCAGCCATCTGTTTCTCCGCTTAGCTACGAACGACTTTTGAAAATCCGTTTAAACCATCATTTCGCCACGAATATTATTTTGCTACCTATTGGGCCAACTTTATAGCTCACTTAAGCTGAACTCGTCCCTTACTTAGACTCAAAAAGTTCGTCTAAATATCCAACAATAAAAAATCATTTAGAGTGATACAGTCTGGCACAGTGGGCTGGTAGATAAGATGACAAGCATCAATAACCCAAATTACCTCACGAAAATCATCCAGATTCCTACTTGATTTAAATTTCTATATCGGTATGAACGGCGCTAGATCAAGCACTAGACCCATATCTGCTGGCGTCCCCCTAGGATCGGTCCCTTATTATACAACATATTCACCCATGACATGCCTATGATTGAAAACTGTACAATTAGTATATGTTCGCCAATGACACTGCGATATATTGCACAGGTGACATTGTCTCCGATATCCAGAACAAATTGAAATTTTGCTTAAATATTTTAGCGGCGCATTTTCACAATTGAAAAATAAATATAAGTAAATAAAAAAATAAATATAAATAAATAAATGCTGCCAAAACCTTTTCCATATGTTTTATCAGGAAGACAAAAGCCTACACCATCCCCAGCACTAACCTAATGGTTAACAATGCCGACATTAAATGGGAAAGCAGTATTAAATATCAAGGACTGCACCTCGACAACGAACTAACCCTTAACCATCATATTTCCAAAACTCTCGATAAGTTCAATAAATCCATTTACACGCTCATCAATCGCGAATCTAAACTGTCCACTCACAATAAAAAGAATAGCCCAAAAAATAAAATTCTCAAAATGCTACTTAACTTCCCATTATACTATTCCATGTTTCCTCTACTTTAAAAAGCTCGCACAAATACCATCATAGATAAAATAACCAATTGTAATTCAAATTCAACATTAAAAACCCAACATACTGATCTGCAGGTAATTTCTGCCAGTGCGATGCAATTGGCAAAAATTGTTCAAGTTGTTGTCTGCAGACCTTCTTCCACAAGGCTTTCTAAGGCTCCTAATCTCTGTTCTTTGTCGGATAATTCGTTTCTGCTGTTAAGAGTACTTGACAACTCTTTTAACGTAACTCTTTACCACAGGCGAAATATTTTCAATGGGGTTAAACATTGCACTATATGGACCACGTCTGAGTATCCGGTTATCACGAAACCCCTGCTCTTGCAAATCTTCTTCAATTTTACTATGACAAGGTGCATTGTCAATAATAATAACTGGTTCGCCATGTCTAACCATTGCATGACGAATACAGTTTTTAATCCATTCTTTTGCATCTTCTTCCTTGAACGAACCTCTACTTATTTCATAATAAATAAATCCTACAGCGCTTCTGGAGTTTATTACGTGAACATCAGCACTTTTTGAACCAGCTGCTATATTGAAGTTTTCTATTTTCATATTGAAGTTTACTATCCTCAAATTGAAGTCTACTTTTTCACATTGAAGTTTACTATTCTCATTTTGAAACTAAAATGCTATAGACTCTGTAAAAATGAGTAACATAGGACGAATGTAATATATGGAAAAAACATAAAAACAATCTTTTCAGAATAAACGTATATAGAATGAAAAACTGACTGAAACCCTCCCTTTTTTGCGTTTTATACTTATTCGGGTATTCTTCGTTCTATATGTATGAAATAAAGTGTACGCACCAATAGGCGAGATACATTATATGCGAATATCAAATACACGTGTTTTATTTTCTGAATTATCGATAATTGCATTATACGGCATGCGATACGGGTTAGCGAAACCGTGGTCGGTCCGGATTACAAATGAGATAATAGAAATTATAAAATTATTAACTATGTTCGAGTTACAGAAGGATCCGGATTCGGCCATACTATTTTGTCATGGTTAAGGAAATAGCGGAAGCAAGCCACGGGTAGACAGCAAACTACGTCACAAACTATATTCTAAGGTCGTCTAGTTATAAGAGAATGCCGCTTAACGTTACAGCTGCGGGCGCCATCTGGACCAGGATACGTTTTTATACGTCAGCGTAGTTTGTTGAAAAAGCGCAAAAACGCATTTTTGATAAAATTTTGCCTTGTGCGGCAATTCAATGAATAACAAGGGACGTTGTACAATGCCCGGAGTCTATTCCGTGCCAATGGCATATACAACAACAATAGCAATGACAGCAACGGCATTACGTCGAAAGCCGCCCACTCAGAGGAGGGGTTTCCTCTCACACCTGGGATGGCGACACGTTCACTCGTTGCGTTAATTGATTGCAATTTGTTTGTGTTAAATGCAAGTAACAAAAAGAACACAATAGATTGGGAATTTTATTACCCAAACCTGTTGTTTCTGCTGCTATTGTTGTTGTCGTTGTTGTGACAAAATGCGTTTTGTTTTGATTTAATACACACATGGTAAATGGTTTTGTGTGCTGTTGTGCTTCTTTTTGTTTTGTTTTTTTTTTTTTGTCGCTGGTTTTTGTATTCCTTATGATTTTGGCTTGTCGCACTTACCCCCTCTTCCTTGCCCTGCAGAAAATGCACAGCACCGGAACGTTGTATGCCCGGCAAAAACCAAACCGGGTGCGTCAGCAGCAAACGTTCGACCAAACCCAAGTCACATGGTGGCGATTCATCGTCGCTTGCATCGCGTGAAGTTTCGCTTGAGGTTTCGCCTTCGGCCAATATGCCGCCCTCCGAGCTGGAGACGAGAGATGTGCGTGACTGCAAAGAAATAAAAATTGCGAATGCAGAGAATTTAGACAAAGTTTTAAGAGCTCAAAAGATTAATGCAGAAAAATAAGGAAACAAAAACAAAGTTACACGAGCGAATTGCGTTGAATATCCGCCCCACCCTAATGCTTACAGGGAAGTGGTGCGTCGACCTTAGTTGGCAACAAATTTCCAGTTGACAATGTAACGGAACAGCAGCAGTAACAGCTGTTGCCGCTGCATAATGACAACCCGGCAACTCTATTAGCACAGCCGGCTGCTAAAACTTTTCCACGCCCCTGCGCACACTTTGCACTCCTACTGAAATAGGACTACAATGCGTGACATAGAGCCCGAGGTGCTACTCGAAACGTACTTGAGTGCATTTGCGTGTTTTCAACTGTGCCACAGCTCATTGACAGACGCAACTCTGCGCCGCGTTTTTAATGTTACCGAATGTTTGTTAGGCGTGCATGAGTGACGCCGCTCTTCGCTCTCCCGGCCCACGCAGCCAAGCTGCGCCAGTTGCGTATGTGTAATATTAATTGCTGTAAATGCCTACAGCGCTAAGCAGGCAACTGAAAATGGTTTGTGTATTCGCTTGTCCGCTTGTCTGTCTGTCCATCCGTCTGTCTGTCTGTTTGGTTTTTGCTCTGTAAAATGGTTTTCAATTTAAATTCTACTAACAAGCAAGTAGGGGAAAAAGAGAAATGTAAATAAAAGTACCATGCGCCGTGTCACGCTTGGCAGAAATGTTTGCGAAGTTTCATATTCGCCGTCGTTGCGCACATCATCAACATCATCATTATCATCATCATCATCATCATAATCATTGTATTCACCATCAACGTTGCTTGTACAAAAAATAAATAAAAAAAAAATTTTTTTTATTTCCTTTGATAAATGAGACACAGGCGACGCATCAACCAAGTCCAAAATGTTGTTGCATAATTTTCATATAAACTGCTGCTGCTGTGTGGGCAAAAATCAAAAGGCGTCACAGCAAGGACATCACATCACCCGATATCGCGTCATGCCATGTCATATTTGATGTCAAGTAGCATATATAGTATGTTACCTGGCTACGGTTCAAATGCGCATAACTGTTGTTCGCTGGTCCTTTGGTTGTTTGGGCGCTGGGCTGAGCAGTTACCAACCGCCAAGTTACTGTGCTCGAATGGCACCTGCGTGGATCGAACGAGGATCAACGGACAGCATCGCTCAAGTCAAGTATCAGCACTTGCTGCTTCTCTTGTTGTCGGTTGTGGGTTGAAGTGTTGCTTGCTTTCCTCCATATGCCATATGCCAATCACTCGCATATCCTTGCGCGGTACTTTTTGCTAAGCAACCTTTTTTGTGCTATGTAGCACTAATTGAGTTATTTTTATAATGTCCTTTTGCTAAGGCAGCTTAAGCACACACGGAGACACACACACACGCACTACACTTGACTATATCACGTCCTGTATGCGGTTGTCGCACGGCGTGTCCTTTTTTAATGAAGTTTATGTTGCCCTCAAGGAAAATCGCAGTGAAAAACTGTAAAATCGGATTTCCGCTGGCAGCGTTTAATTTTTATGAAATTTATTAAGCGCTTTTTAGCAACTTTTTTACCAACCATCTTTGAGGCAAGGATAATGAATTTTAATGTTGATATTGTTGCTTATTTTTCGTTTTTTTTTTTTTACCTCCTCTCCGGCCGCCTGCCTTATACAAAAACAAATGTTGTGGGGATGGGGGCAAGACAGGCGACAAACGAAGAATGAGCAGCAATGTAAGAAAAAAAATCAAATCATAAATCAAAGCGAAACCGTTGACATGGACAGCTAGGACGACAGCCACAAGGCTGGCACAAAGTTACTTCTGCTTCTGTTTATGATGATGCTGCTGCTGCTGCTGCTGTTACCGTTAGAGATGATGTTAGATAATGAAAATAATAACAGGGGGTGGCGCCGTTTGACGCATGAAAAAGGATAATGCAGGCAAGCGTACACAGATGAAAACAAAAACAATAACAAAAAATAAAAAGAAAAAAAATATTGAAATGAAACGACAATTACAATAACAACAACAATGAATGCTTATAAGCATATCCTTTCGCTGTCTTGGCACAGAGTTTCGCTTTGCCTTGCAATTCATTTTTCTTCACTGCACAAAGCGTTGTGGCCAGGCCAATACGCGATTATGGAGCCCTAAAGCTTAGCAGCGCAACAAATACAAAAATCCAAAAAAAAAAATAAATATGTATATGTAAAAATAAAATAGAAGAAATATGAAAATTGTGTTTATTTGCGTAGCATTTAAATGCAGAAGTGAAAATATCCTTAGCGAAAGCGAAATCTCTGCAAGAAATTTTTCAAATGCGTTTCTTATATTCCCTTTTTTTTTGTTGCTTATGGGGTTTGCCTTCAATTGTCGTTTATGTATGCGAGCACCAAGCAGGGCCGGCGTTGCGTACATTTGCATTGCATTCATACAATTTTGTTGTGCAGCCTGGCATTCCTGGCCAGCAATATTCCTCCGTTGTGCTCAGTGCTGTGTGTCGACTTCACTGTCTAACCCTGAGGGGCCAACCCTTATTAACGCTAAACCGCTCATGTGCTCTGCTCTATTCCGTTTTTTCTTTCTATTTTCTTTTTTCCATTTTGCATTTTTTGCTTTTTGAAAATTTACAAAGAGCCCCAAAACATTAAAAAAAGAAAGCAAATAGCAAACACCACGGAATGCGCATGCATAAAAAAATGTTGCAAAATTATGCTTAAATCAAAAATCACAGTCACTGCAGGCGGTCGTCGCATAAGCGTCCGGGTTGGCATGCGGGTTGCCGTGCAGATTGGCGTGCGGCTGCTGTGGGATTGCTGTTGGCGGCGGCGGCGGCGGCGGCGGCGGTTTGCGAAGTGGTCGCCTGGCTGCTGTATTAAGCAGACGCAACCCTTAACGTGAAAGTATAAAAGAATGCCAATAGAAGAGCATCCACGTTAAGGTGCGTGGTGCGGGAGACATGGCTGAACGCATAGCACGCACACACATAAACACACACAAACACACACAAACACACACAGACACACAGGCATACATAAGACACACAGGCATACATAAGACACACACCCAGTCGCAGACTCATGCACACAGCGCGTAGCAACGAACACAAGAAATGGGTAGACGGCTGCTTGGCTCGGCTCGGCTTGGCTTGGCTTGGCATCTCCTGGCTTGATTTCGGTTGGTTTGGGTTGGCTTGTGCCGTATGCCAGGACACTCGGAACATTGAGAGTATCTATGGCGTCATTTCCATTGCGTTGGGTTTCGTTGAGTAGCTTGCCCTGTCGATCGGCGGCGGCAGCAGTGACATTGCACGCGGTTAGGGAGGCGGCAAAGCAGCATTGTGGCTGCCATTGAAATGTGTTTGATTTGCCTTGTGGGTATATGCCGTCTCGTCTTCGGCGTCTTCATTGTCTCCGCCATCGTCTCCTGCTTCAACAATGCTGGTGTTTTTGGTCTTCCTACTTCTGCTATTGCCGTTGCCGTTGCCGTTTTGTATTTTTAGCTTCGTCTTCTACCATTTGCTACTTGACGACGGCAACTGAACGTATGAGTAAATAACGTTCTATTACCGTTACATATCTAATGTTAAGCAAACAGTGCTTCAATACCGTTGCCACTATGAACGGACGATGAAGGGGAAAAGGAAGCTGCAAAAGTCGAAGTCGAAGCCAAAGCCAAAGCCAAAGCCGAAGCTGCAGCTGAAACCGAAGCAATGGCGGCAGCAAAAGTTTAAATATTTACGCGATTTTCTTCATTTCATGTGGATTTTGGTTTGCTTCTTACGTTCGCCTCCACACAGCCTACACTACATTGCGATGTGACTTGACTTTTCTTGGCACGACTGCTACTGAGTTTGCTTTGAAAAACAGGAAGCAACAACAACAATAAAAAAAAAAAATAAACAAAGAAAAAATGGAGAAAAAATAAAGGAACATGGAATATGTCTGCAACTTCTTTGACGTTTCCTTCGCCCGTGCACAGCAAGTCGAACTCACTTTTGCAGTTTTCGGGCACACTTGAAGCACTCGTGTAATTTTGTTGCACGTGGCACTGCTGCTGCCGTGCGATGCTGTATGCGACACGAAACACGAAACACGCTGGCACCCGGCTACCGGCAACCGGCAAAATGAGACTCAATTGGCGAGCCTGCAGTTGGCGTGCAAGTTAGTCGTTTCATGCTTTTGTTGGAGCAGCCATAGTCACGTCGGAAGTCAGTACGCTTTGGTTAGGTTGCCGAGGCGTGTGCGCCAGGTTTTTAATAAATGAACAAACAGCAACAATATACAATTGTCAGACAAAGCTAGCGAGAAAGTCTAAATAAGTGAGTGATGGAGAGGGGGAGTGGAGCAGAGAAAGTTGCATGGGGCACGTCTTGCTATTTATCTTGTCGCTCGTTTTACTATTCATGGCCAAAACAACTGGCAATATTGTGTTATAAAAGTTTTATAAGTGAAATTTTTTAAGTGTAATTTGGTATCAGCAAGGTCAGGTTTTGTTGCATTGCATGCGCATGCATTAAGGTGCATTTTTACTGTAAGTTACCATATTATATAAGTCGTTACATTAGTTACTGTTCGTGCTTTAATATGCCAAATTATACACAAATTATCAACGTTTAGGTAAGCAAAACAAGAACAAATCAAACAAATAATATATGTATTACATGTGTGCATATGCATGTAGGTATCCGCAACTAAGGGAAAATCGCAGAAGGTTACCTGCAACTTGACACCGACAGCTTCACCGCACTTTGTGGCCACAGTGCAATACATCATAGTTATATGTAGCACATGCACGAGCGGAGTTTGCGATGCGCCAAAACCGTGCGCCACTTACCGAGCTTAACAAATGACAAAACAAATTGAAAAGCACACGCACACACAGAGACAAGTAGCCAACTGCTCCGACCAACGGCGGCAAAGGTGATAATGCAATCGGGATTGCACCGCAATCGAGCGCTAGCCTAGCTGGATAGCAGCAGCAGGTAACCATGTCAGATATTCGCACAGCACAGCGCAGCCAGCGGCGCAACATTTTTGCACGGCTACGCTTCGCGCACTCGAGACTGAATTATTGCATGGCGCATGCAGTACACAGACGCAGACGCAGACGTCGAAAAATGCAGAAGAAGAAAAAAGGAAACAAAAATAAAACTGAGGAAAAAAAGATAAATAGCAGCACGTAAAATGTTGTTGAATGTTTTAAAAAACCATAAAAACCACAGAGAATTACTTTAATGGCGCACAGAAAGCACAGCAACAGAAGCTGGGCCCGAACTGAAAGCGCCAATGGCACACGAGGGACGTAGCGACAGCTGCAGCCGCAGTCGCAGTCGCAGTCGCTGTCATAGCCATAGCCATAGTCATAGTCGGCAACAGCATCAGACGCACATACAGCAAGGCACACCACGGCAGCATGGGCAGCATCGGCAGCATGGGCGGCATGGCTGAGTCAATGTTTGGCTTGTTCCTGATTGGACGAATGTTTGGCTGGTCAGACGCACCGACATATGTATGTACATATGCACCAAATATGCGACATATGTATACATACATATACATGCATACATACATACTCATATATGCTGTCGCAGTCAACGCAGCCGACGCATCTCTGTTGTGTAGTTCTCAGCTGAATGATTGTGTTCGAAATTTGTTACCATGCACTACTTGCTCATTTAAGCAACAAGCAATATCAAACATACATTCACACACACAACCACATACACAAACATACACACGACATATAAGCGGTTTTCGGGCGCTTAACAACGACGTCACGGCTATCAACGACTGCATGACGACTTGGCAAGACTGGCAAGGCTGCCGGCCATGCAGATGTCAAGCGAAAGCAACTGCAGCCATCAGCCGGCTGTGCAATATCATCCACAGTCATCAAGCTTATCAAAAGTCGTCATTCATTTTTGGCACACCAAATGGCTGTCTGTCAGCGTACACTGCGCACAATTCTGCGTAGTTTGTTCAAATAAATGAAATTTCTAAAGTGCCGAGTGTAAGTTACCTTATGTAATAATTCGTTATTCATAATATTATATATCATATTACAATGGAGTTTGTTCCTCTTTCTTTTATATGCCATATGTATACATTTCATTTTTGCACAGTGTACGTTGTATGTTGTATGCAACCGCATTCGTCTGCGTATTTACACATTTTCCGCAATAATACCACAAACAAATAAAAAACAAAAAGAAAAAAAATAACGAAGTCAACTGTAAAAGCATTAATTTGGAAAATTGTTTTGATGCTAACCGGCAAGAATTCGACCGCAAACTTTTCAAAAGCCTCTTCTGCGACAAGTATCTGCTCTCTGAGTCGTCGGAATTCATCGAGAAAGTGTGATCTGTGAGAAATACTCATTAATATAGAAGCTGATTTTATTCTAGAACTATTCATGGATTTGATTTTTTTGCACATCATTGTTGATCCTTTCGCCAAATGCATATTTTTAGCTTGTCTTCTAGAATGAACTTTTGAACTAGATCGAACTAGAATCAATGAATTAGTTCAGTAGTTCTTTTGGGCGAATCATTTTCCGTGTATAGAGAGCAAACTTTACACATTTATGGAATCTACTAGCCATGACTTCAAAAAGTTGAGTACAATTGTAAAATCATGAAAGCAAAAAAAAGAAAATCATGTTGAAGTTTGTTGCCAAACAATTTTGAATAATTTATATGTCAACGACATATGTGCCTGCCGAGTGAGTGTATGTCATGCTTCAGAGACTTAAATTTTTCGATTTAACCCCGCCCGCACCAGGGGTTGACTGCGTGGCTTGGTGTGGACTGCGACTGCGGCAAAAGCGAATTCATTGCCATAGACACCAACCACTCAAAATGAAATGTAAATTGAGAGTTGGCATATTATTTCTGTGCATTATTTAAAAAGACAAGGCACTGACATGGCGAGGAGCAATCAGCATACAACAAATGAAGAAGCCGAAGAAGTTGGTGCAAAACTACATGACGATTGCAAATCGAGAAAGTAAAGTAAAAAAAAACAAAGAAAGAAAAAACAACAAGAAAAACAGAACAAAAATTTAATTTGGAAATTTTATGCGCATTGCAAATCGAAACCAAAGAATTGCTATTGCAGAAACAAAAAAAAAGGAGGATATATAAAAAAAACAAAATAATGTCATAAATAAGACAACCTTTCACATTACCACTTGAAAGGAAAGGAGAGCGGCGTCGGCACAGTATAGCAGAGAGCAAAGCAGATGAGAGGAGAGCAGAGGAAGGCAGACGGCAGCAATGTCGAAATACGAGCGTGCAAATTGTCTGCTGCTCTAAGCCTTTGGCCTTTGAAGTGATGCAATATGCCCAGATACCCAGAGTACATGGCCACGGACATGGACATAGACGCAGCAGCCACCACAAGCAAGTGAAAACTTAAGCAATACAATGCTTAAATAATGTTCAAAAGCGAAAGGAGCGAACGGATCGAATCAAGCGAACGGAGCGAATAGAGCGAAGGAGCAAATGGAGTGACGAAGGAACGAAAAGAGCAAGAGAAGCAAGTGAAAGGAAGGCTGCGGTCGGCAAAGTACTTGCCGCAATAAACGTTAAATGCTCATAAATTTTCTAACGATGGCTAGTACGGGAGGAAGAGGGGATGGAAGGGGCTTGAAGGCTTTTTGCCAAACAACGTCTCGTGTCTGGCATTGGCAAAATACAAGCCAAGCCAAACCAAGCCCGGGAACTAACACAGAAAACTATTAAATCCTATATGTAAACTACTATAAAAGGCTAAAGGCCAACGACAAAAAAACGACGAGGACATCACGAAGTCCATGGGACAGCCACATTAAAGAGTTGACCAAATGTCCAAATACTCCACACTCCTAAGCGTATACGAACGGACGAAAGGACGAACGATGCGACGTTACAGCGGAGGTCCCCGTGTGCAAGAAAACACTTTTCAAACTGTCAAAAAGTCACACCCATTAAGCAGAAAAGATGTTCCTAGCTTACATATGGAACTGACGTCTGTCAGCGAGACAGAGCTCAATCAGCATCAGCATGGCTATATGCTCATGGTCTCGCTGACTGAGAAACGTGAGACATATACAGTCCGCACACACATACACGTGCACAGAGCCACTCACAGGATCAAAAGGTGCCACAGCATGTACTACATTAAAAGTGAAAGAGCTTCATTGCACTCCGAACCTTTAATGGTCCTGCTGCTAGCTGCCAGCTGCTGCTGTCTAAATGAGAAACAAGTTCCACTTGACAATAAGCTGCGAGACGTAGGGCACGACATCCTGCGCTCGTGCTCGTGTTTTGCTCCGTTACACGCAACTGACATTGAGTAGCACTGACGATTGATTCGGCCTGTTGCAGATGCGGTTTTGTTGGCAGTTGGGCGACTAAACGCAAAAAACCAAATGAGAAAGAAAGAAAGGAAACATAGCAAAGTTGTTGGGTTTTGTGGCTCCAAGAGTTTGGGTTAAGGACTTTGCCTTTTTTTATTTTTTGTTTTTTTGTAGTTGACAACGTTAACGCTAAAAACAGTTTGTCGGCGGCAACATCAGCAGCAGGAGCAGGATGAGCGAGCAAATAAGCCGCTTTCAGGCAGGTACATGACCGGACATATTAATACAGACAAGTGGCAGACATCCAGGTAGTGGCATTGGACATCCTAAGCGCTTTAAGCCACACGTGCAATTAGTAGCGATGAGCGGGCAGACCAATAGACGGACAGATGGACCGACAGTTTGGGGCGTGCACATGCATAGGCGGTGACTACAAGGACTCTACTCAGCTCTAATGAAAGTAATAAAGTTCAGCTGATCTCAGCTGTTGATAAACTTCCATTTGCAGTCAGCATGGCATGGGCTGCAGCGCCACCAGCCAGTCGCCAGACTCTAAGCTCTTCTCTTTGTTGTTGTTATTGTTGGTGTTGTAGAGGGGTGGGAGACTGCGGCGAACACAACGTTACAAGTGGCAGTCTGTGATTATGGCAACAGCCCACATGGCAGACAGAAACGTTGTAGCTGTGGTTACCAACCAACCTACCAAATGCCATACACAGCTCACGGCTCACATGCGCGTATGCGAGCATCAGCTGTAACTTGTCTCGCTGTGACAGACGACGAGGCAGACATTTTTATCGTTTTCATGTTTTTATTGAATATTCATAAATGATGATGATGATGCCTCCGCTGCAGCGGCTGATGATGATGATGACGATAAGCATGATAACGACGACGAGAGCGAACATCAGGATGAGCTCAAGCCCGACACTGTAGCTGAGACTGTGCCCTCTTTTGTATTCCTATAACGCTCTGTCTGCATCTGCCGCTTGTCGCTATGTCTGACTCCCAGTCTGCGGTTGTGTCTGTGTCGGAGGCCTATAAACTCATGTACCTGCCGACACAGCACAGCCTCAGCACACATCCGTGTAATTTGGTGTAGCCATGGATGCGTTGTTGTCTGGCCGACACTGTAATCAATATTTTTTGGCCACAGCTGTGCTATATTGCGGAAATTCTAAACAACAGCAACAACGACAACAAAAACCAATTGTAAAACACAACAACACAATTGCATTTGTACGTGTGTCGGAATACGCCGACGCGGGGCACAAACGATAGCCGATGCCGCAGCCATCGTCAATTCCAATATGCTGTTGGCAGCAGGTTTGCACATTTTAAGTGCTTTATGCCGAGTCTGCGTGGGAGGGGCACTTT